>NQII01005116.1:76832-107344 GCA_002778355.1 Clitarchus hookeri | reverse complement strand
TTACTGTGTCTATGCAGGTTTTACCCCTCTCCCTTCTTAGAAATAGCTCAGCTATTCCACACTCAGGGATGCAGTCATGGCCTCAAACCTGGCCATGACTGCTTTATCCCTCTTTGCCACGATGCACGCCTCCTTTCCTAAATTCCCTCCCATGTAGGCGTATGGGGCCTAGCCCTGAGACGCAACACAGTCCAGACCTACCCCCGGACAACACTTAACACTTAGTTATTAGGGTAGTTAGTAAGCCTGGTCGCCTGGTCGTCTCGACGCTGAAACTTCCTCGCCTTTTGCCTATCCCTCGAACTTGCAAGTCGTCGCAGTTTCCCTTGCTGCCTGGAGCTCCTTCCTCTTCCTATGGACGAGTGCAGTGAGAACTAACATCTGCTTCTCCTGAAGTGTTTTCATGGCTTTCGCCTCTTTGATTATAGGCATAAAGTGTTCCATTAGGGTTACAAAGTGTGTATCTTGCAGAAAAGCGGCCAGTTCTTCCATATCTGCTAACATGGTCGTATTTTCTGTGGTGTTGTTTTTCCTTCTACTGTTTTGCTGTGCGTTTTTCCCCTCTGGCTGTGTGGGTGCTCGTTCCTTATATGGGTTGTGGAGTGGAGGGAATTCAGCATTCGACTGAACATTTGTTCGTCTGTTTTCCAGTGTAATTTATCGTTTTTGTTTGGCAGGTTTTGGCCCCAGCCTTTGCCTGCGTGTCTCTATGTGTTTGTGAATTACATCACACTGTTTCCACATAGCCGAGTGACCTGTTTTTTTGCANGCCTGCGTGTCTCTATGTGTTTGTGAATTACATCACACTGTTTCCACATAGCCGAGTGACCTGTTTTTTTGCACAGTGTACATTCCCACTTTGCTTTATCTTGGTCTTTTAGTGTGCACTCTGCCTTTGTGTGCGAACCCATACACAAAGCCCAGATTGGTTCCAGTGTACAGTATTTCTTAGTGTGGCCCGGTGCACAACACCACGTACACTGCACCACATCTTCGGCGCGTTGTTTGTACTGCTCTATACGAACTGAGGTGTAGTGTAATGTAGGTATTTTCATGACATCATACTTGTCGTGTTGCTCCACCACAGCCCCAAAAACTGCAAGTGCCTCTGCTGGTGTTCTAAACTTCCAGATATTATTCGGCGTAAAACCATATTCCCGAAACTGTTTGTGTAAGTCTCGTATGATTGTGTCGTGTGGTAGTCCTTTAATGACTATTTTGTTTGGTTTGTCACTTTTCTTACCATGTGTGTAGAATGGTATGTTGTAGATTCGCAAAAACTTACAGAAAGCAAAGTGCTTTCCCTTAGTAACAGTTATCTTTAAGTTTTGTTTCTTTGTAATTATGGTTTTCCTAATATGTTTAGCTTGTTTCCAGTTAATATTTATATATTTAAGTTTCTTGGTTTCCAGGATGTACACCGGAGTAGCGAGTTTTGTGTTTATTTTCGCGTGTTTTCCTTTATCTGTATTAGAACTCTCGTCGCTACTGTATTCTGAGTAGGAAGAATCTGAGCATTCTTCCACCCTTAGTGATTTAAAGTTATTATTTACTGGAATGGCAGAAGGAAGTTGCAGCTGTCTTCCTATTGGTGCTGTGTGTCGCCTATTATCGGTGAGCCATTTTGAGTCGCGAAATGTGTCTGTGTTGTCTGCGAGAGGTGGGACAGGAGTCCCTCCTGACTGATGTTGTTGCTTACCTGTGTTCACCGTCGTGTGCCTAAGACACCTAAGACAGTGGTAGCTTACCACACTACCTGAGGGGTAGCGAAGCTATGCCAGAAGAGGAAGGCTACCAATCAGATGGCTCCGAGGAGAAAGTGCGTTCATTGGTTGTGTTACTTCTTGTCCCTGACCAATGAGGAAGTTCAGAGACGAGAAGGTGTATGTAGTGCATTTCAATAAATTAATTAATTAATCAATTTGAGTTTAGCATTGTCCTAACATGTTTATTTAATTATGTAAAGTGACGAGTGCTGTGAGAAGTAAAATCTGCTTCTCCTGTAGTGTTTTCATAGCTTTCGCCTGTGCGATTATAGGCCTAAAGTGATCCATTAGGGCTACAAAATGTGTATCTTGCAGAAAAACGGCCAGTTCATGCATATCTGCCAACATGGTCGTATTTTATGTCGTGTTGTTGTCTCTTTTCCTGTTTTGTTGTAATTTTCCTGTCTACTGTTGTGTGGGTGCCTGTTCATTGTATGTGTTTTGTAGTGTGGGAAATTCAGTCTCTGACTGAATGTTTGTGTGTGTGTTTACCTGAATTTCCTGCCTAGTTTCTCGTGTTAGTTTGGTGGGTTTAGGGGCCAACATTTGTCTGCGTTCCTCAATGTTTTTTTGTATAACCTCGCACTGTTTCCATGCCGCCGAGTGTTTAGTTTGTTTACAAAGTGTACATTACCACTTTGAGTTGTCTTGTTCTATGATAGGACAGTCTGCCTTGAATGCTGGGTTATTTTTTCGCTGTTGGTCCAGTCAGTGCCGAATCTAACAATCGGAATAATAACACATAGATTTATAGATTTCTTATCATGCACTGATTTGCTTGCAGAACTGATTGACTTGCTGATGTCAAGCTGCAAATAACTTGTATTACGAAAACTTGTTTAGGGCTAATATGACCTATGGTGATAAGAGCTTGTCATGTTGTATCTACTGTTGCAGGTAATATGTCCCCAGAATATTTTTTTGTAATATGTATTAGTGGTCTGCGGGTTGATGACAGGATGTCAGATCATCAGTTCTGTGAGCGAATCATTGTGTGCCAAGAAAGCTGTGTGTTAATATCCTGCATGTTACTTTTTGCACTGACTGGATTAACAGAAAAAAAACTTGTAGCACTGCTACATTCATCATGCACACAACACACGAAATCCATCAGTTGTATACTAGACAACATTGATGTTCAGGACATCGTCTATTGGAAGGACTTCGCTGTCAATGAAAATACTTCATCTAATACTGCAGTTATTAAAATAGTTCAAGTTCATCCTGTGCTGTATGGAAAGTAAAATTTTTAATTGGCCATGAATTTCTGTTATATGCTGTTCATCGTTATCTGAGCACTTTTGAAATGAACCTTTGAAAAATGCTACTGCCCCTTAACAGCTTATATTCTAATGTGCACACTGATCAGCATGCACCAGTTAACGTTGGTAACGATGGAGGGACAATTCCATGTCATAATGTTGAATTAAGAATGTGAGGTAAACATTTGTGAATATCGAAATTATTTCTTTTGCTTTCTGTTTTGTTTTATTCATTTGCATGTAAGTGTAAAAGCAGACAAATTCGTAAAATACAATTTTTTGTAACAATTTCAGTTTTACTTGACTTACACATGAATAAAGTGGTCAGGTTTATGACAATATTAATTTTACATGTGATGGAGGAACACACAATGTGCATTCAAGTGGATCTTCAGCAGAACTTTCAAAAGTGCTCAGTTCACAGTGAACAGCTTGTTTTCAGAGAACTGTCACGTATTATGGATGTTAATGTTTTTCATTAAACACTACTTCATTATACTGTTCTACATGCTTAAAGAACTAAACTTCTTGACAAACTTACACAGGATATTTTTATAGTAACTTGTTTTAAATGTGAACCTAGAATGTTATATAATAACAAGGGTTCCACATAAACGATTAAAATGTGTTTACAAGATTAGGTTGGCACTAAAAAAATGTATTTGCAATACACTGGCCAATTAGTTTTACCCAAAATAAGCTTACGAATTTGCACTAATTCACAGAGTGACAGCATAAGAACCATCAACGTAATGAGGCATTCTGCAAACATAGCTAGTCCACATGCATAGGCGAATAAATGGGTCCTAGGTTCACTTATAAAAAATAATTTCAAAACCAAAGCAATACATAATTGTGCGAAAAATTCCACTTATCACAACATATACCAGAGCAAAAATAAGCAACCAACAATGTAACCATCTCAAGAATCTCGTTGTTTGAACTTGCAATGTATTTTCCTATTATAGATGCAACTACTTTTTAAAAAATTGAATTTTTACAGAAAATATTAAAACCAAACATAATACAGTCCATGTTGACCCAGATTAATATTGATCACTTTTTTGTGAGGTGTACATAATGTTACAGATTTTTAATACTGAATTGTATGATAATAATGGCTTAAGTAAAGCTTTAGCCACAGGGTTTATGGGATGTGTGTTATTAGATTGTGCTAAGTTATCTTGCATTATGTAATACTATACTTAATAACAAACTTTGCAATTCAATTTGATATAGGCATTTGTTTTAAATTTCTCTCCATTTCCATTCACTGGCATTGTGCTATCTTGATCGGGCGGTGCCCCGAATGGCCCCTTTCCACCACCCAAATTTAGATTTTATCAGTATAATTATATTTTTGATTGCCAAGCTGGTGTGCTGATGAAAGTCATAAATATACATCGTAAGAATGGGGTGCTAAATAGCTGCAAAGACTCAAGTTATTTTGAGTATAACTGTGTGGACACTGCTACATAATTTTCTCTTGTCTTGAATAGTAATTGTGCTATGAAGTGTATGTCAGAACATCAGCAGTAACTTGTGAGCTTGGCCAGGGCACCAGCTGAGAACGTAATAGTGCATCTCAGCACATGAGTGTATACGGATAGAAAAATCACAATTCAAGTTTATCTTATACTTGGGCTTGAATGACAGGAACCAAGTGTGAATATCCAGTTGTCACTAAGGTAACTGGATTGTAGAATTTAGAGTTAAAGTTAAAAGAAAAACAAATTACAGCCCTAGCTATTTACATGGCAGAAAAAAGCAGTTACCATACAATTATAGCTGAGCACTTGAGGGATACGATGAAAATTTTGAAATTTAAGAAAAAATTAAAATGCAAAAAAACTATTAACACTGTAGCTTTAGCTGAAACTCAGAATATTGTTAATCATTCATTCTGTTGCTTAGGATTATTATCAAAATATATGTTTATAAGATCTTCACACTTCCTACAGTCTTGTTTACATTTCACTAAAAGTAAAAAAAAATACTTTGAACTCACAAAATAATCTTAAATGTTTCTTTAAACAATGGAATTGTCATATTTTCACTCAACTTAACAGATTTGGAAGTAAGATATTAATGAAATATGACAAATGTGTACATTAACACAGTCTCCAATATCATGTTTTTGCCGACAATATTCGAACAGACATTATGGCTCAACAGTATTTGTGTAGCTTACGTCAGCTACTGTTAGCCGACGGCACTTAAGACAATATTAGACATTACTATTATTTTTGAGGACACAGGAGACTATACATGTTGCGGAGCAGCCAGGCAAAGTGCTTACTGGAAATAAAAGTATGCAACTATTGATTGAAAAAATAGGTTTTACTCAGAGATGAGAACATTAACAAGTGATGTAGATGAAACATCATAGCTAGCTGTTTCTGGATCTGGATTACATAATAAAAACAAATAATGGCTCCTTGGTGTAAGAGACTTTCTACCAGCAACAATCAACTCCAGTTGTATGCACCATGGTTATGAAGGTTCTTCATGTACCATTCTTCAAGTGCTGTAACAACATAAACGTCGACAAGAATTAGAGTGATTGATGTTAGAATAAGTAATTTGCAGCCTGTTCACCATAAAGTGGCCAATTTTTAGGGCCCAGTCACGGTTTCCTTTCAGCCAATTGTTATCTTTTAACCACCTTTGTAAATAAATAATTCCATGTAAGTAATAAGCACAGTGTGTATAGTCCACTGTACTCAGAAGTTAACATCTAAGGCTAAAATAAAATGTATTTATTGTGTATTCCAAATTAGAGGACTTTAAAAAGTGTTCACTGTACCATGAATAGCCTATACATAGTAGGCCTATGCCTTCAATTTATGCGAGAAGAAAAGCAAGAACTTCTCACATATTAATGAGCTATAATTTAATTTTAATAAAATAGAACAACTCAACATCTATCATTTATATCAATGTGAAGAAAAATTAATTCATGNTTATAATTTAATTTTAATAAAATAGAACAACTCAACATCTATCATTTATATCAATGTGAAGAAAAATTAATTCATGCTTTACAGTATTGATTACCAGTATAAAACTGTAAGACTTACATATATGCAGTATGAAAACAATTAATATAGAGTGTTCTACTTTCAGCACTCATTATGTTACACTTTCTNAGACTTACATATATGCAGTATGAAAACAATTAATATAGAGTGTTCTACTTTCAGCACTCATTATGTTACACTTTCTCACACCTAAGCATGACAGAAATGTGTATTAATAAAAATTACTTGTTAGTTTAGCAATTTTTGTACTTAAAATGTTCAGTTCAAAATAATTTGGTGATTGCAGGGCTATCAGGCAAAGTCATCTATTATAATCTTTACAAAGAATGAAAACACTTTTGAACATAAGACAAATCTGAAATGCTAGTTTAATTTAATCTGTTTATTTATACCATCCAATAAAATTACCCACCACATAGCTTCTGCACTCTGTCCTTCCAAAGATATATAAATAAAATACTTAAAACACCCCTCTTTGGCAGCAGTTAACAACAAAGCAGCAATATAAAACTTTCCTTCATTGCTTACAACCTAGTAATCCTGTCACAATTCCATCAATCACTGGTACCAGAACTACCACTGCATTTCGACCTTTCGATGCCCAGTAGACGAGCAGAGGGAAGAAATATAAGATCTGTGGGGCTGCATGCCTTTGACTTTGTTAACACTTTTCAGCACAGTACAGCCCATGTGTACTGACATGTCACGAGCGCCGACAGTAACTCACATACAACAGCCTTCAACAACACCAAAGCCCGGCACCAAGCTGCTCAACAAGAGGAGGATAGCAGCGATTGAAGCCAGCTGGGGGGAGTTCACCTGCAGGACCTCTGCGGCCAGCCAGTGTGGTGTTACAGCTGCACTTCAATGTTCAGCAGAAATCACCCAGTCCTCTCGTGACTGCTCGCACAGAATCCCGACACCATATAGGTAAGTGGTGTCAGCCATCGAGGATATCTGGGGCGACTTACCAGTCAGTGCGGCACCCTTGCTGCCATCAATATGCATTACAGCTACATCACACACCATCTTTCAGCACCAACGCCCAGCATCTACATGCACGATACGGGACTGGTGTCAGGGGGCAGGGAGAAGAGTGGTTGGCCCACATCAGCAAAAGACGACAGGACACCACGGGACAGCGGCTATGGCAGCAATGTCCCCAGCATATTGCTCTACCAGCAGCAGCACTGTCAGCATCTCCCACAGCAGTACCATTGCTGTGAGGGCAGCATTGCAGCATTGTACCAACATCATCAACAAGCCAACGAGATGCCACGATGCCATCAATCACCACTACCAGCTGGGGCCACGCCCTCATCTTGGGCCACCCTACTGCCAGATGCCATAGGCTCCTTATGCACACAGGGTCAAAAGAGCTCCCACAGGAGAAGGGGGTGTTGATTTTGTCCACGGCTTTCCCCAGAGCCCTTGCCTCGACCCTCGTGCACCATCTACCATCTCAGGTAGAAATTGTCCTCGCCAAACATCGGCTGTGCACAGCATGACCTAAGGCCATTCACCCAAGCCAGATGTCTGAAGTCAGTGTAGAGATTAACTGTGCCACAGGATGTGACTTCTGAGAAACAAAATTAAGCTGCCCAACTGCTATGCTATAATTAGCTACATCAATTATTATGCTTCAGCATATGAATGTAGCATTTCCCTTGCATGTCCGCTGCTGCAGTGCGCACATGATGCAACGACCACGTGGTCGTGGAATTAAAAATTACATAATATTTTGCGAATCAAACTAATGGATTGTTTATATATAATTAAATTGACAGTCCATCTGCGAGTGATGTCTGTAGCATTGTCATAAATAATTTATTAAAATAATGTGTTTTGACTCTAGCAAAGGGACACCAAATCCTAACTGAGAAACAATAAAATTCTTTGAAACATTTCAATTTATTTAAATACTAATTAAAATAACATTTTAATTAATGCAAGATCAAAGGTTTACCAAGTAAACAAGTTTTTTGCATATGCTTTCTTCTCCGATAATGAAAATACTTTATCTGAAACAAACTGAAATTCTCATAAAAATTATTGTCATGTCATTTTTATCATAATTTTTTTTAACTTCAACATAAACAGNGAGAAACAATAAAATTCTTTGAAACATTTCAATTTATTTAAATACTAATTAAAATAACATTTTAATTAATGCAAGACCAAAGGTTTACCATGTAAACAAGTTTTTTGCATATGCTTTCTTCTCCGATAATGAAAATACTTTATCTGTAACAAACTGAAATTCTCATAAAAATTATTGTTATGTCATTTTTATCATAATTTTTTTTAACTTCAACATAAACAGTGTTTGACACAGTATAAATATAATGTCTTCATCAGTGATATATATTCACATATCATTCATTTCATTTTTATTAAAGGGAATTATGTTTTTGGAAGGTGCTGGCAGCCACATTACCACCACCTCGCCAATCCCTCCTCAGTCTAGCAATAGCAGGCATCAGGGCAGATCGTTTCATGCAGCTCGGTGGTGAAAAAATGTTTGTGCACCAATCATGTAACTCCCACAGACTTAGTTATTACGGAACATTTTCTCTTTCTTTGAGCAACACCCAAGTTCACCTCCCTTCCAGAGTAGACTGAAGCCCTGTCGGCATTATTTTCATTTAACGTCTATGTTCAGTGTCCGTGCGACACTTCTGTCTCACAGCATAAGCCAGTGTGAGGCCTCGTGCCTCATACCTGCTTTATTTGAGTGTACCATCTCATTAGCTGTCTGTAATACAGCTCGTGTTTTGAAATCAAATTGTGTGAGTGTACTTTATTCCTACTTCACTGGAAGTTTAAGGGCAATAGACAACCTTAACCATATAATACCTGCCACATTACCTACGTCACATGAGTGTATGTTCTGTTTTTGAAGTTTTATATGGTTGTGAATTGGAACGGCATGCTGATGAGCCATATTACCCCAGTCTGGTAAGTGTGTGTNCCTGTCGGCATTATTTTCATTTAACGTCTATGTTCAGTGTCCGTGCGACACTTCTGTCTCACAGCATAAGCCAGTGCGAGGCCTCGTGCCTCATACCTGCTTTATTTGAGTTTACCATCTCATTGGCTGTCTGTAATACAGCTCGTGTTTTGAAATCAAATTGTGTGAGTGTACTTTATTCCTACTTCACTGGAAGTTTAAGGGCAATAGACAGCCTTAACCATATAATACCTGCCACATTACCTACGTCACATGAGTGTATGTTCTGTATTTGAAGTTTTATATGGTTGTGAATTGGAACGGCATGCTGATGAGCCATATTACCCCAGTCTGGTAAGTGTGTGTACATTGAGATGTCTAAATAGCCTCGACTATGTCAGTCATAACGTATGAGCTAACTAAAACATGGGCCACAGGGCTCTTTAGCCCGAGCTTTTCGGCCGAGGGCCACCTCAAGAGTCTTCTGCTAACCCGAGGGGATTCCCATTACTGGTTAGCTGGTGCCCTCTGGACATTTAACTTTCATCTGACAGACCATTTCACCACCCCAAAATGTGTCACCACACTCAAACAATTTCGTATCAGAATCTCACTGGCTGGGGTGTTGGGTACTAGAAAGAAAAGGAGGGAGCGATGGAACTGTGCATTCACGCCCAAATCGATTGCAAGCTGCCAAGAACTGTATATTTTCCCTCTGGCTGCACTATAGACAAGTCTCAGTGTCCCAACATTTTCTGCCAATATGTCTAGCAAAAGTTGCATGGATTTGATTTGAGGTTATAACACTGTTTAATAAACAAATTCTTTGAGNCCAAAATGTGTCACCACACTCAAACAATTTCGTATCAGAATCTCACTGGCTGGGGTGTTGGGTACTAGAAAGAAAAAGAGGGAGCGATGGAACTGTGCATTCACGCCCAAATCGATTGCAAGCTGCCAAGAACTGTATATTTTCCCTCTGGCTGCACTATAGACAAGTCTCAGTGTCCCAACATTTTTTGCCAATATGTCTAGCAAAAGTTGCATGGATTTGATTTGAGGTTATAACACTGTTTAATAAACAAATTCTTTGAGNTTGCCAATATGTCTAGCAAAAGTTGCATGGATTTGATTTGAGGTTATAACACTGTTTAATAAACAAATTCTTTGAGATGAGTGTATATCTCCTCTAGCGAATTTGTAATGTAGTTTGATTAAATTCAAATTGGTAAAAGTATTTTATTCAGATAAAATATCTTGTCTTTTGAAAATTGAGATGTATACAAAAATGTTCATCACTGTGACTTTAGCAGTCTTGCTACTTTATGATAGGTCAATGTTGGGTACATGTGCGGAAGAGGAATAATCGGTCTACCTCATCTTTAGTCTATGAGTGGCAATGACGATTAAGGCCTTGGTGCAATAGGCTGTTGGTGTTGGTGGTTGTTTTTTGTGGTTGGTATTGGTAGTAGTTAATGTACAAGATGATATATGTGAGATGGCACAATAGAAGGTTGGTGGTTGGTGTTGATGGTGGGTAGTTGGTGTTGATGGTGGGTGGTTGGTGTTGAGGGTGGGTGTTTGGTCCTAAAATCATTTCAGCCCCTGGCACAATAACGGTTGGTCATGGTGGTTGTCATTGGTGTTGGTAGCAGTTGAAGTACAGGGCAGTATATGTGAGATGTCACCATAGGCAGTTGGTGGTTTGTGTTGATTGTTGGTGGATGTTCCTAAAACATTTCAACTCACAGTTGGTGGTTGGTGTTGATATTGGCAGTTGGTAACATAGAAAGTTAAAAATATTGAGCTTTTACCATCAACCTACAAATCAGAGAGTGCACTGTAGTTTACCACCAACCGACCAATCAGAAAGTGTATTGTAGAATGAATATGTGACAGAAAAAAAAGTGAAAAGTTTAAAATGGATNCACCAACCGACCAATCAGAAAGTGTATTGTAGAATGAATATGTGACAGAAAAAAAAGTGAAAAGTTTAAAATGGATAAGGGTAAATGTGCAAATAAAAATATTGATATCCATCAGTGACCAGAAGTTTTCAATATTAAAAACCCAATGTTTAAATACCTTTGAAATTTATGTTTTGGTTAGGTACAATATTTTATTAATTTTATTTTGGTACAATGTCACATACCATTTTCAATTATCGCATACGTCAGTACTGTAGACTTCCGACAATCAGAATCNCTATTTTGGTACAATGTCACATACCATTTTCAATTATCGCATACGTCAGTACTGTAGACTTCCGACAATCAGAATCGCACCAAATGAAAACCTTTGTGACTACACGCAAACCACTCCACACTCCATTTGCCACCAAGGCCAGCACAAAAGATTATGTAGGGAGGGGTGATGTTGTATGCAGCCTGGTGGACATGGGCTGCTTTAAGCTCCTGTGTTCACCTTCATTGGCTGGTGGTGCTGCTCTCAGGCTAACTGACTCCCTCTGCTGGCAGACAGTAGTATTCGACTGGGAGGGTCAACACATGCCCCTGCAGTATTGAGGCAGGTGACATGCCTATTNTGCTGGCAGACAGTAGTATTCGACTGGGAGGGTCAACACATGCCCCTGCAGTATTGAGGCAGGTGACATGCCTATTCCCTCATTGATATGGCAGTGGAGTGTGAAAAGTGCGATGGGCAGCTGTTCGTTCCAGGATGTGTGGTCCTTCCCCACATGGAGGTGCAGCTGGACCTTGAGGTTTTGGTTTCTGCACCCAGCAGGATTGGCACGACGATGATAGATGGTTGTCATGCTTTGCATCACTCCTCACTTGGTTCATAGATTGCACCACTTCCTCCCAACGAATTGTATCCCGTTGTCCATCAGCAATGTTCGGAGATATCCCCACCGTGGGAAAAACACATTTTCCAAGATGCTGGCAATGTTCCTTGTGTGCACACTGGGCACCATGTACGCCGCTGTCAACATGGAGAACAGGTCGGTGACGACCACCACAAAACTTTTCCCAATCGATGTCTTGGGGTCGGGGCCCATGTGGTCGAAGGCTATCATCTCGAATGGCTCCCTAGTTGTTCTGGGTTGTTTTAGTTGACCATCGGCAAGTCGAGTCTTTAAGTGGTTACACGGTAAACAATCTAGAATGTACTCGCATATATCCCATAATATGCCAGCCGAATAGAAGTGACCAAAACTTGCATGTGGTTTGCTTTGCACCTGGATGTCCGTCAAATATTGTGCTATGCATGAAGTAGCTTACGTCAGCATGTTATGTGACTGTACAAAAATTTTCCTGGCAGTGTTATATCCAAGAGGCCTGGTCACCAGTCGGTTGTCGAGTACATACCACTAGACTATGGTCTGCTGGTTGCAGAATGTGACCTTGGCCTATGTGCCAGTTCAGTTGTTTGCGACCTTATTAAAGCATCACAGAGCTCGCCAAGCTTGACGTCCATTGCAACGAGGTTTACAGAGGTTGGTGTGTTGGTGTCACTTACATGATCCTATGGAGGAGGGGGGGGGCTTCCCTTCCTACTCTTCCGCATCATATGCAGCGTTTTCTGCACCTGGTGACTTGGACATCAGGTCGGTCAGCTAGTNTTCCCTTCCTACTCTTCCGCATCATATGCAGCGTTTTCTGCACCTGGTGACTTGGACATCAGGTCGGTCAGCTAGTTTTCTGTGTCTGGTACATGCTCGGTGTTGAAATCGTACACTTGCAGTAATATTGACCAGCGGGTAAATTTGCTCTTTGCTTCATGCATACTGTGAAACCAAATGAGACAGCAGTTGTCTGTAAATATGGCTTGAAGCACTGGTACTCAAAGTATGGATTGTAATGTTTGAGCACCCATACTACTGCAAGGCACTCTTTCTCTCTTTGACATCATATCTTTTTTCGGTTGGACCGAACTTGACACTGCTCTAGTCGGTGATACATGTTCGCTGTTGTCGCCGAGTTGGAACAGGATTGTGCCTAGGTCTTATTCGCTGGTGTCTGTCTGGACATAGATATGTATATTAGGGTCATGGTTCACTAGGGCCTTACCCTCCCTAAACTGGCTCTTGATGGCCAGGAAACTGTCCTCAGCTTCAGAATTCCACTCGTACTTGCAGCTGGGTGACATGAGTGTGGTTAGAAGTGCAGTGATTGTTGCAAAATATTTGAGGTNGTACTTGCAGCTGGGTGACATGAGTGTGGTTAGAAGTGCAGTGATTGTTGCAAAATATTTGAGGTACCTGTGCAACCAGTTCAGCAGGCAAAAAATTTCCGGGCCTGTTTTTTGGTACAAGGTCTCTCGTTGTCCTCTGTCAGTCGCAGTTGTTCGTTGTTCGGTCTGTTACTATCTTTGTCCAAATTGAGCCCCAGGAAGTCCAGTTGTACTTTTCCTAGGTGGCATTTGTGGTTTGCGCACATGAGCCCATTGATGGCGAGGTGCTTCAGTACTAGGGAGAGGTGGTGAATGTGATCCTCCCACATCTTGGAACAAATGACGAAATCATCTAGGTAGGCGATTGTGAAGTAGGCTACCATACAATCTAGTGCCTGAACCCCCATGGCTTGAAATGTTGATTGTGCACATTTCAACCTGACAGCATCGCACAGAATTCAAACTGCCTTCCAGCCAGTGTGGTGAATGCAGTTTTGTGTCTATCTTCTGGCTTCACTGGAACCTGTAGTGGCCACAGTGCATATCCAGGGATGACATGTCTTTGTCTTTTCCTAGTATGTTGAGCAGATCCTTAACACTGATGCAGGGAGAGGAGTGTTTTCAGTGACCAGGTTGAGGGGTCGAAAATTGATGCATAAATGCCATGTTCCATCTTTCTTCGGCACCAGTGTGATGGCTGAATTGTAGTTGCTTTCTGTCGTTTCGATAATCCCCTCTGCTAACATCTCGTGTATCTGCTTTCGAATAATCTTGCTCTGGTAGCTAAGGTAGCTGCATGGTGGTGTGAAAATAAACCTGTCATGGTCTGTTGGTTATTGTGTGCTCCATGGCATTAGTACTTCACAATGGATCCGTAGCTGTACTTTACCGCTTTATGGTAATCTGATGGTACTTTGTGGTCCAGATCGTCAAGCTTGATGCTGGACATGCTGTTGCTTGTGCTAGGGTCAATATTGTATGCTGTTCTATGCGCCCTTGTGTCGAAATGCTGGTTCAAAGATCGAGTTTTATTCGGTTAGCCATGGGAGACCGTGAATGACGTCTGCACATAGCTTGTTGATGAAGAGTGCTAGTGTGATTGTCTTGAGGTCGCGTAAGCTTACCATTTTGTTGGCTTCTCCTATGGTTTCTCTGCTATTGTTGTTTGTGGCTAAATGAATGGCTTCAATGTGAGGCCACAGAGCTCTCACTTCATCAAACCCTGGCCATTCAAAGATGTGGGATGTGGACATGTCAATAAGGCCATAACACTTCATGCTGTTAATGTACACTGAGATGCATATGAACTTACTTGGTGTAGGTCGTTGATCTGCGAGGAGCTGCTGCAGTAGGGACTGTTGAGGTGTTAGTGTCGGGATCAGTTCGTCGTGACTGGGGTAGGTAATGTCTGGTCGATGTACCCCTTCCACTCATTTCCTGGTGGCGGTAGACTGTCCTTTGTGTCCACTACCATTCCCTTTTTAGTTCCAGGGCAATCACTATGCCAGTGGTACTGTTCACCTGGACAGTTTTTGCATGTGTAAGGTGACTTATTCGTTTTGTTTCATACCCGTTTGACATTGGTGGGTTATATGGGTCCAATTGGTTTTAGTGGTGGCTGTGACATGGCAGGAGGTGTGTCCTTTTGAGTCGTTCCATTTATGGCACTACTGCTGTAACTGGTTTTGCTTCCACAGCACCTGCCAGTTGTTTTGTGCGATGTACTCTCCTCGCATTCCTGGCTTTTGTGCTTGGTGTTATCCAATATAATTATAGAGCACATGAATGCCTCAAACAGGCAGTGAATGAGTGGTGCAAATTCGCTGTGGTATTTCGGTAGGACTGTTCTGGTTACTATCTCCAGTATCTCGGTCACCACCATACTTATGTGGTACTGTTTTACCAGGTGTATTTTACACATAGCGAAAGCCATTAGTGTTTCGTGGGCCGATTTTTTGTTGAGTACTGCGCGACTGCATGCTTGCAATGAGGAGAAAATACTACTATATTGGCACTGGAATGCTGATAAAAAGGTGGCCAATTTCATGCCATAGTGGTTAACCAATCGCCCCCAATGTCGTGCTTCTCTGCTCAGCTGGCCCCCGATGCAATTAGCCCACTCTTCCTCCAAAACACCATAACGGTGGAGCCGGGTTGTACAGTCCTCGAGGAAGGCCTGGGGTCCTCTGTCGGCAAGCCATCGAACATCGGTAGTGATTGAAACCTTGCCAGAGGGTTAAAGGCTGATTGACTGCTGTTTACTTCTGAATGCTTTCCCTGTTTTGTGATTGCTAGGGTTGGCATGGATAAGACATAGATTGTAACAGTGGTATGGTGAAAGTAGTGGTGGGGCATGGATTCTGTGTAGCAGTTTGTGTTGCCATTCATTTTGCATACCTGGCATTAGTTTGAATGTTTTATGTCCATGATCGAATCGTTCAAGGAAATACACCTTTGGTTTGCCTGATGCACACAAAGTCGACAAACTTCACTACAACATTCCCGGCACCATAGCATACGGGCTGTTGACAGTGTTTTGGAGGTAATTTATTACCATTGAGTAAGTCTGGCTAGTCTAATGTTGCTTCTGATGGACTGTGATAACACAGCGCACACAAAAAAACACACCATGTGAACGCTCGCGCATTCCTGTGGCACAACGCACTGGGAGTTGAATGGGTGGTTACAGTGTATGCAAGTTATTATGTTCTGTTCCTTTCCCTCGTACCATACAAAAATTTGTTAGTATGGTCGCAGTTGTAAAGGTTGTTTTTTTTTTGCTGTGCGTAATGTTGTTTGTACTGACATGGTTTTCCCATTAAGGTATTTACGAAACCGGGTGTTTGGATTGGTTGTACGCACGTCCAACACATTTCGGCTGGTATTCCTACGGACATTTGTAGTATTGTGGTACATGGTACTTGATTTGCATGATTAATCGAGGTACATGACCTTCGATTACCATTTGTGCATGTATGCTGACAAATTCTGGCATTGATTGTAAAAAGTTTATAGTGGTTTTGCTCGCGACCTGGCACACACACATGTTGCACAGGATCACCGTTTTTATCTTTCGAAGTGTGCATAGCCATTTTTCCCCTTGTGTGCTTGTGTGAGCTAAGCACAGGAGATGCGGCACTGTAGTTACCGTGCGTAGCTACAGCTGATGCAGGGTCGTAACCTCTCTGCTGGTAGCAGTCCGCCGTATCGACCTGTGAGCTGGTATGACCTGCCCGAAGTAGTAGGAGATGGGGGAAGGGATTCAGCTCACACACCCTCTTATATCTTCGTCGCCAATCGGATCCCTTGTTCTTCAGTGGTGTGTTATGCCAATGGGATGGTGTGATAGAAAATGGCAACTTCGTTCAGGAATGTAAGGTGCCATTGGCAATGGCTGTTGTTTATCGCATGCCCTTTTACTGTATTGCATTTTAATGGACATGTTTGCCAAAATGTTCTAAAAATCTGCTTGAAGAGCCTGAAATTTATTTTAACACTTTTCTAAAGTGTTTAAAGTTATGATGTGACACTCCACTGATGACTGAAAGGCTCTTACACATAAAATTTATGCATAAATGTTTATGTGAAAATTTACTAAAAACGTCAAGAATGTTACAAAATTGCAGGAACATTTTGAGAAAATTTGGCACCATTTTATTTGACCACAGTTATGTTCAACGCACAGCTACACACTTTACTGGTTGATTTGTAATCACTCCGCATGCCAGTTTTGGCGCAGTTTTACAAAAGTGACTTAAATTCAGTTTTTGGTAATTTACAAACATGTAACACATAAAGAGTGTTTTCAAACACATACAGATGGCATTACATTGATACACTTACACTTTTCAAGTTTGCATACAGTTCCAACACTTGTAAGTTGGTTAGACAATTACGTGATTTGATTGCAGTGTTTATGACATGTAGGTTGATGTAACACATTTAGGATGTCCTAGAATAAGTGTCGCAATGGCTACCACATTCGAAATGACATGTTTGAAAATGATTGAAAACCATTTCTCAAAATTCGAAAACATGANGTCGCAATGGCTACCACATTCGAAATGACATGTTTGAAAATGATTGAAAACCATTTCTCAAAATTCGAAAACATGACTTATGAAATTTTTCAGAAGTTGCAAAATGTTGAAAAGTGGCATTTGTAGTCACATCAGAAGGGTGCCATAGTCGTGAGACAAAGTCATATGAAAATTGTTGCACAATGAGGTTGACAATGTGNCATGACTTATGAAATTTTTCAGAAGTTGCAAAATGTTGAAAAGTGGCATTTGTAGTCACATCAGAAGGGTGCCATAGTCGTGAGACAAAGTCATATGAAAATTGTTGCACAATGAGGTTGACAATGTGACTTTGGTAAATTTTTCAAAATTGAAAGACTTTTAAAAGTGACTTTTCTGGCCGCAACATAACGGCACCATTTGCGGTAGATGTATAGCATATGAAAAATGTGCGTGGTTAAAAAGTGCCTTTTCTAGCCACACCAGAAGGGTGCTATTTGATGTGTGTTCGGGGGTGGAGGATTCTAGTGACGTTGTAGATGCACTGGTACTCCTGCAAAGTTCTGATGAGAAACATTCACCAGAGGTGTCTCACTGATTGTTTACCAGATGCTCTGCTGTGATGAGTCGTGGTTGAATAACCCAGGTGGCTAGGCTGTTCTCCTGACCCTCTACGTCTGAATTGGAGATGTGTTAAATACCTTAGCATTAGGCTGCTAGCCATGGGCAGTCACTGTCGGCCTAGTACTGCCGTGGTTGCTCATTGTGAGGGGGACATTTATGCTGGAAATTACATGTTACACGCAAAACACTGGAAAAGCCTGAAAAGTGCTGTTTGGTGGGTCCATATGATGATAAGCGGTGAGGCCTGTAATCAAAAAAGTTTGACTAGGGATGGAAGTCATTTATTGACATTTTAATACAATTCATACCAGGTGGACGATTCTCACGTCGTCTAGCGAACCCGATGCACTAATCCTGTCAGTGGCTAATGCAGGAAAACCTNTACCAGGTGGACGATTCTCACGTCGTCTAGCGAACCCGATGCACTAATCCTGTCAGTGGCTAATGCAGGAAAACCTGAGCTGGTGCTCTCTGACTTACATGGCGATGATGAACTCCTGGGGCTATAAGTCTGCAAGAGGTGGAGAGGCACCCCTCCTGGGCGATGAAGTTACAATACGTCAAAATGTTCCAGTTGATAAAAGTGCAAACTATTGTTCTTGATGACAGAAAAAGAGAAGTTGTCGAAGTGCTCGATAGTCGNTGTTCCAGTTGATAAAAGTGCAAACTATTGTTCTTGATGACAGAAAAAGAGAAGTTGTCGAAGTGCTCGATAGTCGTGGACCATGCAGCCTACTCAAATGAATGCCCGCTTCAGACTAAATGGCTGCCGGCATCTTTCCGGCCAGATGCTATGAGATGCCGTAAGAAGGAAAAAGTGTGAGCGTAAAAATTTGTGAAAATATGGCCAAGCCCTTAATTAACATAATGAGTGATTGGGAAAATTCCCATATTTAAGGAGATATTGAACATAGGCTCAAACTAAAAATTATATGTTCTAAAATCTACACACAATATTTAAATATTCNATTTAAGGAGATATTGAACATAGGCTCAAACTAAAAATTATATGTTCTAAAATCTACACACAATATTTAAATATTCATAACATCATACTTTTGTGTTGTTAGATCTATGTGCACACTGTGCTGAAAATTAGTCTATATGAGTCTGTAAACCTTGTGACTGCTGAAAACAAAACATGTAGCNCTATGTGCACACTGTGCTGAAAATTAGTCTATATGAGTCTGTAAACCTTGTGACTGCTGAAAACAAAACATGTAGCCTTCTACAGTTATAACACATACATAAATTAAGTAAAATTGACTTGCCCCCAGTCAGGTGATGCCTATGGGGGCTGAACTTAAGATGGCACGGGTGAAGCCCATACCTCAAGTAGGAAGTGGTGGCACTTCACTGTTAATATAATTTGCAATTACATTGAAACCCACTTACCACTCATGGTGTACACTTGGGGTAAAAATGCTGTGATTTACACTTCTCCTTGGGCCACTAACACTCATAACATTGAATGTTGCATAATGGTGTTGGTTGTTCGTATGCACCCTGNTACACTTCTCCTTGGGCCACTAACACTCATAACATTGAATGTTGCATAATGGTGTTGGTTGTTCGTATGCACCCTGCTCAGGGGCACTATGAAGCTTGGTGTTGCCTAAACGCCAGCTACGCCCTGACGGTTCAGCACTGTGTGAGCACACTCTCTGAGCGGTTTGGATCCGAACCACAAGGCTGTCCTGNAGCTACGCCCTGACGGTTCAGCACTGTGTGAGCACACTCTCTGAGCGGTTTGGATCCGAACCACAAGGCTGTCCTGGTGTCGCCCACATGGTCGGATCAAAATGGGACAGTCAGCTGATTCGCACAGTGCTGGGTGAAGCGGGTGCCTTCCCAAACACAGTCTATGTACTATTGCAGATGGTCATGCCGGGGCTGCTGTTGTACTGTTGCGGAGAAACATGAGTATGGGCCTACATCATGGACACTCATTTGCTTAGAAAGATTTTACTGATCGCTGCTAATCATAAGAATAATATATCAGAAATTCGAACAAAAACATTTACTTGTATATCATGGCGATACTCCTCACTATGTAAATAGCTCTATTTAAAGGACTTAGGNTTCGAACAAAAACATTTACTTGTATATCATGGCGATACTCCTCACTATGTAAATAGCTCTATTTAAAGGACTTAGGGAGTATTATTGCACAGTTTTGTCCTTAAAAATATTTAATTTCTTATATATAAATCAATTACATTACCTGTATTACTAGATGTGCCAAGCTATGATATATTTTGAATGGTAGTTTATGTTGAAAGAGTGTTTGGATTACAATATAAGATTATCTGATCCNACCAAGCTATGATATATTTTGAATGGTAGTTTATGTTGAAAGAGTGTTTGGATTACAATATAAGATTATCTGATCCATAGCAGACAATGTAGGCCTACTTTTGGCACATATTTACTTTTTCTATAATTTGGCATATTAGCAAATGTCTCAATGTTATTCCTCAGTTCTCTTTTAAACCATTATTTAGATAATACAAATTCTCTCAGGTCTACTCTGTGATATATGTGGTAGGATATTATTTGTTAACATTGCAGGCCTACAAATCATGGTAGAGTATTATAGACTGATTTTAGTTCAACTGCAAATCAGTATGCGACAGCAGATTTATTCTACATCATTGTCACGATTTTAAATTTTTAAGTACGTCCAAAAAAACTTGTTTTATTTAATTTTAATTCTGCTTTGCGGCCCATCTGTGGCAAAATGCGGCATTCAAGCCATTGCCTTAAGCACCAGGCACAAAAGGCATTGGTGTTAGTGGTTGGTCCTAAATTTATTTCAAATCGCGGTCGGTGGTTAGGGTTTGTATTGGCATTTGGTCATGTAGAGGGTTGAAAATATTGAACTTTTTACCAACAACTGACTAATCAGGGAGTATGTTGTAGTTGACCACCAACTGACCAATCAGAAAGTGTTTTGGTTAATATATCAGAACAGGGGCTCTTCTGAAGGAAATACAGTACATCCACAAAAGTAACATAAATGGGTTCTGCACAGCCTACCTATTTAATATTGAGGAGCGCGAAATGGTAAAATAAGTAGAACATACAAANACATAAATGGGTTCTGCACAGCCTACCTATTTAATATTGAGGAGCGCGAAATGGTAAAATAAGTAGAACATACAAAAAATATAGTTAAAATACAAGGAGTTCGGCTGCTTTGTTTATGTCGGACACCATGTTGAATAGTCATGTAATGCTGTCTGTGCAGATGTGAACTGCATTCAGTTTCTGGTCAGATGCAATACAGTGTAGTTCATGAGTTGTGTCGTCCAAATCCGATCATGCGAAGGGTTGTGATTTAAGAATGGAAGCCTTAAGTACGAGTGCTTCTATGTGTTACACTTGTCTATGTGACGGGTGTTACTTGGACATTTTAGCAGATCATTGTGTTTTGTCGTGTGAGTTAAGGTGCACGTCATACATGTCGGTAGTTGAATTGGCAGAGGACAGTGGAAGTGTACCCGCCGTGTACCTAAGTGAGTTAATTCATATACATCCAGTATGCTTTACTGTTACTTTAAAACCCTAAAATCCTAGATTATAATAAAATCGTAGGTTAGATTAAAGCCCTAAAATCTTAGAGTAGAAAGACATCGTGGGTTAGATTAAAACCCTGTAAACCTATGATAGATTTAAACCTTACAATACTAGGTTAGATTTAAATCCTATAATCCTAGGTTAGATTTAAACTATACAATTCTAGGTTAGATTAAACCCTACAATTTTACGTTAGATTAAAAATGTAAAATAGTTATTCACTCATTGTGGGGTTAGGTAAAGTTATGTTAGGTGTACACATATTACGAAATTGGATGGACAAATGTAAAATTGAGGTGTTTTTGTAGTTTTTGTGGGTGGGTGTTTAGTGATTTTACTCCACAAATTCCCTGGTCTTCATAGCCCTCCCCACTATCGTATTTGTGGGTTACAGGAATGTCGGTAATACATTAATGCCCCTAGTAAATTCGTGTTCTGTGTAATTAGTAGAGAGGAAATATACCACTTTCCATAATTTTTTCTTTTTTTTCAGTAAAGCCCCTATTCTCAATAATTACAGTGTTTTGTAGTTTGGTAATGTCACTGCAAAATTACATGAAAATGTTAAAATCAAGGAGGGTGAAGGAACATTTTGNGTTTTACTGTTACTTTAAAACCCTAAAATCCTAGATTAGAATAAAATCGTAGGTTAGATTAAAGCCCTAAAATCTTAGAGTAGAAAGACATCGTGGGTTAGATTAAAACCCTGTAATCCTATGTTAGAATTAAACCTTACAATACTAGGTTAGATTTAAATCCTATAATCCTAGGTTAGATTTAAACTCTACAATTCTAGGTTAGATTAAACCCTACAATTTTAGGTTAGATTAAAAATGTAAAATAGTTATTCACTCATTGTGGGGTTAGGTAAAGTTATGTTAGGTGTACACATATTACGAAATTGGATGGACAAATGTAAAATTGAGGTGTTTTTGTAGTTTTTGTGGGTGGGTTTTTAGTGATTTTACTCCACAAATTCGCTGGTCTTCATAGCCCTCCCCACTGTCGTATTTGTGGGTTACAGGAATGTCGGTAATACATTAATGCCCCTAGTAAATTCGTGTTCTGTGTAATTAGTAGAGAGGAAATATACCACTTTCCATAATTTTTTCTTTTTTTTCAGTAAAGCCCCTATTCTCAATAATTACCGTGTTTTGTAGTTTGGTAATGTCACTGCAAAATTACATGAAAATGTTAAAATCAAGGAGGGTGAAGGAACATTTTGGTACAATGCAGTATCTTTCTGTAGCATAAAATTTTCATTTATTGCTTACCTCATTATTGTTGATTTCAGACAATCAAAATTTCACAATTTGAAAACAGTGCTACTTTTTCTTTACAGCTATACTGTTACCTTGTGGCTCGATCGCGAAACATTTCACACTAATGAGCCAACTGTATATTGTGCCAATGCATACATAGCACACCAACCACCATCAACATATATATTGCCAGGTGCATTAATTGTCCTATGGAATGGTCTTCGATTTTTTTTTTAATTGACGCTACAGCAAAATTATTTGATGTCAGTCTTACAAACACTGCTGTATTCATGCCTGACTTATTTTAATTAACTAATAATTCTTGCAATCGAAACCTTTCACCCATTCAAACACATTACACAGTCAGCAATGTTTCCACAAAAACAGCTCATGCTACCCATGATTCAACGCGCGAATGTTCCGGTTCAAGCTGTTCATTAAAACAAGTAGTTTGCCTTCCTTAATATTTTACTGCTATCTGTTGGCACAGCCGCGAAACAATTAACGCCAACACCGACACTGACTATTGTGCCATGGAACTTATGGCACACCAACCGACATCCACCAATACAAAAAACAACCTTCGCCACCTGCACCACCAACCACCTATTGTGCCAGAGCCTAGTGTTCTTCACTTCCTTTTTTTATGATAGACTGACTATCGATTAATATTTGGTTTAAATATTTCGATAATCTGATTTTCTATCTCTAATAGGTCGATGTAAAAATATTACGTGCATAGATTTCGATATACATAATTTTCGATAATAATCGCCTATCCCTTTGATTTGTTTACAATGTTAGTGTTTTTTTTCCCATACGCAATGTAATGTTTTGTAAATAAAATGCCTCCTTTTTAATTGTATCTTGATTTTTAAATTATTGCAGAAAATATAGACATGTCTTCCAAAAGGTAAGGCAATACAAGGGATGTAAAACGTAATTTTTTTTGTTTATGATCTTTGCCTCTGTATACCGTTTCGAAGTTTCAGCTTATAGGTTAATGTGTTATTTTCTTGGAATCGTATAATACCATACAGCCAAAAGTCGCCAGTATGTTTTTGAATAATAATTTATTAGTAGTTATGATATTGCATTTTTATTGCTCATACCAAGACCCATAACTAGATGAATTAGATTTTGGTTCGTATTATCTTCGTTGTTTTTATAGCAATGTTGCTGTAAGGCGAGTAAGCAAAAAATTTATCACCCGCAAAGGATCATAACATGAATCGCGGCTTTAGACACATTGGCGGGAAATATTTTTGAAAACAGTGTTTTTAGGGTCTGCAGAGTTGACGAATCGTTTTAACCCAGGAGCTCATTTTTTAAGTAAGTTGACATTCTGTAAAATGTAGTAGGGAGAACGGTGAACTTGAAGCTTGGTGGCTAGATTACAATATTTACATAGCAGAAATAGGGGATGAATGTCTTTTTAGGGCTTGATGTTCCAGGTATGCTCATTTGCTGTATTGACACTAGAGTTTGGGGTGCTACGGATAGGAGATAGAGAGTTGGTGGTGTCAACACTGCAAGATTTTTCCTCACCAATAAGCTGCCCAATAGTCTGGTCAGCTCACTGTGCTACCGGCTTCTAGTGAAATTGTCATTACATGCACATGTTAAGGAAAATTTGTCAGATGTTTAGATTTGATTCAGCTAGCAGTGAAAGGTGGCATTTTGCCAGGTAGTGCTGTTGTGGCAAGAACTTTTATCTGTTCAAACTCTGATAGATTGTAGGTTAGAATGATAAATTTGTCCGACAGTGCTGTTCATCTTGAGGAGGGGAACATGATAGGGGTTTTCAGGAAGGTAACAGAGGTCTTTCCAAATGTTCCTTGTTTTTCTAGAATAAAACAAATTGAATGCTCTCTGCCAGAAGTACTATATGTAGTATGCAAAGCAGCAGCCTCTCGGCTGCCACCCTTTTGTATTTTTACCTAGCGCTCTTAGCCATGAGGCCATCCTGTGCTACGGCTGCCCTCTCTGCAGGGAAGAAGGATCACGCCTTCTCAACGCAGGTGTCCCAGCTATTCATCTGAGGTAACCAAGCCTGAAGCCCCGACTTGATACACAAGCTCCACCAGGAGCACCCTACCACAAGGTCTGAGACCCTCGTACTCAGATTACCAAGCGTGTGGTTTGGCCGGAGCACTATCCCGGCCCCTAATGTCTTGCCAGGACGCTACCGGAGCAGGTGCCTGCTCACCGCTCGGCCCTTCTATAAGAGGGGGTATCTCTCCAGACCTCCTCCAGCATATGCAGTTAACAACTGCCAGCACGAGTCCAACCTCTATTGATCAGAACATCAGAGAGAACCTCTGTGATGGGGCCAACCCGATCAGCCCGTGCTCCCACTTATTTGCTATGGCACTAGTGGGTTTACTCGTGTCCAATCGCTACACCAACCACTCCACAGACAGAAGGATGCTTTGGGACTCTGATAGGGCGGTATCCATCATTATCAAATTCCGTAGGTCCATCGCAAATTGGGTAACACCCGCAGGCCCTAAAGCTCTGGAGCGCTCTCCTTTTTCATCATCACTCACCTCCGTTACCACCCAATCCTCCCATAGAGCAGCCAGGCAAGCTGTCATCTGACACTTGTCCCTTACCATACGTTGGAATTTCTTCACACAGGAAATTCCTGTCTTGGGCCCCATCGGCTTAAATGCCATGTGGTCCAAGACCCCGCCAAGTGGTCGGGCGTAAGTACCAACTATCGGCCCAAGCCGTCATGGCAGATACCCCTTACCAGCCACTAGGAAACTGGTTCCCATAGGGATACGGGTGGCGGAGCCCAATCTGCAATAACAGGGGAGGCACGAGTAGCCTTAGGTCGCCATGGATGGAGAGAGGCTATAAGAGACGCATCATCTACCCTTTCTAGAGACAGCGTGATGAAGGGCTTGGTTACTATAGCATGGTACTGCCACACCACCTCAAACGCCCAACCACCTTCCTCACACGGGAATCACCGTCCCATATCCCCCTGCCAGAAGTACTGGAGGAACTGCTAATAAAAACAAGAGAAAACTTCCATTGATGACAGGAAAAAGCTGTCTCTGAATTACTGCAGTGAAATAGGGATGCCTTCTCCTGTGGAACAAATGACCTCGGAAAGACAAATGTTGCCTGCCATCACATTGATACAGGAGATGCCAAACCTATAAAGCAACCACCAAGGCTACTACCACTAGCTTCACACGAGGTACAGGTAGTTGAGGGTATTGTGAAGGAAATGAAGGAGTTAGATGTGATAGAACCATCAGTTAATCCACTGTCTTCTCCCATTTTATTTGTTTAGAAGGAAGATGGTTCTGTGAGATTTGGTGTTGATTACCACCAGTTTAATAANGCCATCACATTGATACAGGAGATGCCAAACCTATAAAGCAACCACCAAGGCTACTACCACTAGCTTCACACGAGGTACAGGTAGTTGAGGGTATTGTGAAGGAAATGAAGGAGTTAGATGTGATAGAACCATCAGTTAATCCACGGTCTTCTCCCATTTTATTTGTTTAGAAGGAAGATGGTTCTGTGAGATTTGGTGTTGATTACCACCAGTTTAATAAGGTAACAAAGAAATACTCTTATTTAGGCCTACTTTCAAGTATAGATGACACATTGAACAGCGCAGCAGGTTCATAATGGTTTTATACTTTGATCGTGAAGAGTGAGTACTGGCAATGTGAGGCGACCCTAAAGAAACAAGAGAAGACTGCTTTTTGTGCCCAAGGGAATGCAACCTGGCAATTCAAAGTTATGACTTTTGGGCTGTGCAATGCCTCTGCCACTTTTGAAAGCATGATGGAAAATGTCCTTCCTTTATTTGGGGCTGTGTAATGCCTGTGCCACTTTTGAAAGCGTAAAATGTTCTTCCTTTAGACATATATAAGGTTTTCTTAGATGATATCTTCACAGGAAGGGCATTTGAAGAGCACCTACCGTGCTTAGACTCTGTATTCCATAAAGTGGTCGCAGACAACTTGAAACTGATTCCTAAATGTGTCCCATTTTCTAAAAGAAAATAAATTTCTTATGACGTCGTGTTGGCCCACAGAATTGAAACACGCCCTGAGAAAATGAAAGCGATAATAAATTGGCCACCGCCAATTGACAACCTGAAGTGCTGAGTTTTCTGAGCTTATGTGCGTACTACCGTTGATTTGTACCTGGCTTTGCCACAATTGCCAAGCCACTGACTGAATTGATTGAAGCAAAAATGGAATTTTATTGTACCACTGAGTACCAAGTAGCTTTTAGTAAGCTAAAGAAAATTGTGATATTTCCTCTGCTCTTGGGTTTCCTGAACAATGAGGGCATGTTTATTCTGGATACTGATGATAGTGATGTTGGCATCAGAGCTGTTATATCTCAGGTTCAGGATGGGAGAGAGAAGCCACTAGAATACTGAGAGATATTACTGTGTGACATGCAATGAGCTTCTGACCATAGTGAAGGCAATTTCACACTTCTACCCCTACCTTTATGGCAGACGTTTTATTTTAAGAACCAACCAAGTTTCATTACGCTGGCTACTAAATTTCTTTGACTTTGAAATACAGCACAGATCTGGATGCCTTCACAGCAATGCAGATGCACTTTCTGGGAGGCCATGTGTGAACCATTTTGTAATAATTGCGAACACCAGTAAGAAAAGAGTTATGAATCATTCAGTGAAGGTATGGAGGACTATAATTCAATGTTCTGTTTCTTGTGATGGGTTGCCCATATGGAGTGGTGAGGGTATTAGCACAGATCAGCAAAATGATCCCACTTTGCATCCATTAGTAGAGTGGAAAGAAGCTGGCTGTCTGCCAAAATGGGAAGAAATATTCAGTATGAGCACAGCAGTTAAATCATACTGGGCACAGTGTAATTCCCTTGTACTGAAGAATGGTGTGCATTTACAGGAAGCCGGAAAGATGGTCCTTCCAGAATACAGGATTCCCAAAGTCTTAAAAGAATTGCATAATACTGCAGCCAGTAGTCACTTTGGTGTTAATAAGACCCTTGACAGAGTTAGACTGAGATTCTACTTGGCTACATTGTCAGGAGGATGTTGAGAAGTGGTGAGTGGCAAAGTGGTTGTTTGTGGATGATTGTGTGCTGTATACAGAGATAGGTGAGAAAGGTGAAGCTTCATAGTATAAGTACCTAGAGGTCATGATTCAGAGTGATCTTAGGTGGAAAAAGCAAGTATAGAGAATGATTTCAACGGGAAGAAGGGCTTTGGGAATGCTGGGAAGTGTCTTGAATGGGGTTAGTGAGGACTAGAAAGAGATGGCTTATAAAGCTATGATTAGGCCAATGATAGAATATGCAGCCGCAGTTTGGGACTTATATGTGGAAGAGGAGGTATGGGAGTTGGAGAAAGTGCAAAGAGGGACAGCAAGGTGGGTTAAGGGTAAATGGGGAAGGCAGAGGCGAGGTGAGGATGAAAGGAATTTTAGGCCATCCTTAATGATGGGGTTTGGGTGGTGCTCCCTAAGGGACAGGCAAAGAGTGGAGAGGCTGATCAGATTGTACAGGGTGGTGAATAGAGTGTGAGGATAGGGGAAGTTAAGTGGTCATTTAGCCAAGGGGCTCTACACGGGGAGAGGTACAAACTGTACAAAATTTCAGAGGTTATAGAGGCAGATGGGAAAGGGATGGCAGTCTATGCTGGTGAGAACTGTGAGGGAGTGGAATGTGTTGCGGGAGGAAATGGTGGTAATGAAGAGGGCCTTGGACGATTTAGGAAGGGACGGAGGGACTGGAGAGTGAAACAGGATGAGGGAAGGAAGCACTTGTCACAGGGTGATAGCTCAACTTCAAGTTGAAATTGTTGTTGTTATTATTAGTAGTAGTATTAGTCAGTGGTGGATTCAAGGAGATATAAGAGGGCTTGAGACCTTCCCTTGGAGTTTGATTTTACACTGGATAAATTTTATTCTTGAAAAAGGACACAGATTACCCACTTAATATTTATATTTATATGTT
This sequence comes from Clitarchus hookeri, assembly GCA_002778355.1. Taxonomy (NCBI): domain Eukaryota; kingdom Metazoa; phylum Arthropoda; class Insecta; order Phasmatodea; family Phasmatidae; genus Clitarchus; species Clitarchus hookeri. The sequence goes on along the minus strand of NQII01005116.1, from coordinate 78,719 downwards.
TCCTGGTAAGCATGTGGTTTTTATTGTAATACAGTATCCTACCCCTTAGTGGGTCTCTAAATCCATCACTGGTTTCAGTGGCACCTAAAGAATTTTTGTCGGATGATGATCCAAGGTTTATAGTAATTTTGTCTACTTCGATGTCCACTATTACATCATACTTGAAATATTCTGCTTCAATGTTTTTCACATGGTCGCAGTACTTCTTCCAATGTTCTACCGTACATGAACCAAATAACTTCTCGCACAGTTTTTGTTTATCTTCCAGAGAGTTAGATATTTCCTCACAGACTTTAGATTTGATATCCCCCACACTTGTTTAAAAGGATTTAAATTCACATGGTATGGTGGCAAAGAATGTCGTCATGATGATTTCATCTGCCTAGAATTTTTTGTTGTGTGATGACTCTTTACCACAAGTAACAAATCAGCTTTAGACATGTTAGTAGAGTATTATATACGGTTTTGCTTTAGTAAGTTTTGAATGTCACATTTTACAGTGGCAGATGTATTGTAGACTTCTTATTTACTTGAACAATGTCATAGCTCGAATTATTTAGAACTATGGCACTGTTCTTAGGTAAATTTGGAAGTAACTTCTGTATAACCCACATGGAAAAATTTGCATAGTTATTTGCATCATTATGATAGTCACTTGACTTTTGCTTTGATTTAAAAATCGGGAATGTATTTGAAACAAAACCTTCCCCACCAGGATGCATGATTAGGCTATCAAATGTGGCCTTACCAATGAATTTTATTACACCTACTTCAGTGCTTGACTACCAGCAGGAATTGACACAATATGTACCATGTAATTATGATCAACGTACATAATATTCCTACCAGCACTTTTGTACTCGTGAATTTCTCCTAGATACCATCCTCTCCATGTAGTAATTTTTGAATTTTCTATTAAAATGTTTCTTTTTTTAGCTGGCACTTCTTCCATCAAAACCTAAACTTTTCAATAAATTCTGCAAGTACTCTCTAATGCAATTTCAAACACTGTCCTCTTGTAATGCCCGGGTCAATGTTTCAAATGTTGGAATGGTTTTCCTAACAGTTGAGAACTCATAAATTTTCCTCCATATGGCTTCGCATGTTAAACTTCAATTATTTTCTTTCTCTCTTTCTATTCTTACCTGTAGGTGTAAAAAAACTTAAACTATTTTGGTTTTAACCATACCTTTAGACAAAATACATTTTACAGTGGTCTGAGAAACACCTTTTGCAGCACTTGTCACTTGAATAATGTTGTACTTTAGTTTGTATGATCGCTTCTTTTCTTTAAAATGTTTTGCAACATTGTACTGTTTCTCAACATTTTACACATTTTCCTGTCCCTGCTACGACCTACCANTTCTTTAAAATGTTTTGCAACATTGTACTGTTTCTCAACATTTTACACATTTTCCTGTCCCTGCTACGACCTACCAGATGAAATCTGCGACTTAAGTCCAAAGTTGATACCATACATCATGTTGTTAAACAGGACTGCGAGGCAACCATACCAGATTGATGTTTCCCAGAAGCAACTGGCAGTTCTGTTGCCTCCCTCCCTGTCCAATGACTTAAGTGACGTGACTGCTGCCTGGCACTGGGGTCTGCACCGATACCCCGAGGTTACAGTTTATTAAGTTCCGCGAGAACAGAGAACTTTTACAAGACCAATAGCAGGCCGATCCCGCATTACTGGGACTAATCAAACAATATCCCGACGGGTACGAAGAAAGAGAGGGCGTCATCTGGGCAAGAACACGCTTACGAACAGGTCAGTGGAAAATCTGGGTTCCTCATGCACTCCGGACCAGCATTTGCGAGCACCACCATGATCACCCCCACGCAGGACACCCGGGGTTTCACGAGACATTAAGGGCCCTGACC
>NQII01005116.1:52681-75232 GCA_002778355.1 Clitarchus hookeri | reverse complement strand
CACTAAGGCGTGAGATAATAATAAGCTCACCTGGAGTGTTTCATTTCTCAGTGCCATGTGTAAAGTAGGAACCAGGGCCCCCAGCTGCATTAAGGGGCGCGTGTGGCCACTGGAGCAGTGGGGGTAACCCAAGCCATAGTGAATTGAGTAGAATGTTATTGTGTGTCTTGCCTTTGTTAAAACAGGCCTGTGTGCCGACCAGTGACAGGATGTAAGAGTGTTTGTGGTTGTTATGTAATGTGAAAATGTAAAAGATTCTGGGTTCCGCCGCACACCCCCCTTCCACCCACTCTGCCGTAGAAACGAGGAGAGCCATTAACCTTCGCAGGTATTTACCCAAAAGTAGGTTAAAGCAAAGATAGGAGAAGGGAGAGAGGGATGAGGGAGTCAGCTGTCCGCGGGCGACAAGTGAATGAGCAAGCGACCGCGAAGGGGAAGTTAGAACGGCCGCCCTAGGGCCACAGCACGCGCTCTAGCATGTATGCGCCCGCACAGTACCATAACCGATACAGATATCCAATCACAGTAAATAAATGGCAGATTATTCCACTTCGTGTTTGCCGGGGGGATATGATGCGTCTAGCCAGAGAACAGAGCGACGATTTCACAACCTGCCATAATGTGCGTCAAATGCTCATACCGACTTCACCCGAATATTTCCTTCCAATGACGCACGCCGAAGTTTTGACGTAAATCGGGTCGCCAATGATGTAGGGAATTCCTCTAGGGGACGGGATATAGTCCAGCAGGGAGGTGGCGAGATCAGTCGATCCCGAGGACTCAAGAGACGCGGGGTCAGCGCCAGGGGTGCGACCCAGTTGGACAGCCGGGACGTAAGCACCGGAGAGACATCGCGGGACGGGCGCCAAGAGACACCCCAACACGACTTCCTGGGACGCGAAGCCGAGACGAAACCAGCACACAGTGGCAGCTCAGTTAAGTAACCGTGCCTCCAAATCCAACCACTTTTCCCAGACGTTTATGAACTAAAACTCTGACCTGTAGGCCTCCGACGGGTAAGGGAAGGGGGATGAGAAGCGGAACCCAGGAGTGCAGTGTACCATACCAATATAATGAGTGACGTAATGACGCAATAAAATAACTGTTTAGCTAACCAAATCAAAAGTAGAAGTGTGTATTAGCCGCCTGATTTCACCCCTGAGTATGTGTTCAGTTCACTTACGCAATAAAGTTGACCAAGCGATCTAGCGCTCCATCATCCTGTAGATCACATACAGAGTGGAGAGCAGACTGTGACATGTCAAGTTTATTTGCAAAATGTTATTAAATTGAGTTTTGGTACACTATTTGTAAAGTGTTTATTATTGAAATATTTACTTTAACAATCTGCAGGTCATCTACAGCCAATAGANGTGGTACACTATTTGTAAAGTGTTTATTATTGAAATATTTACTTTAACAATCTGCAGGTCATCTACAGCCAATAGATCCTGTATGACCTATTCATTTGTTCTGAAAATTTCTGTTCAAGAAATTTCTTGCAATTTGGCTTAAATGGGGTGGTCTACCATCATTACAAACCACAAGCGACGTACATCAAGGGGAACGTCTTCCAAAAAGTTCATGCAACTGGTTTGTGAGTAAATATACAGGTTGAAGCAAAAGTTGTGCACCATAGAGATGTAGTGTCAACTGTTGAAATTATTTAATAAAAGTGTGTGAGTAGTATTTAAAACTTATATTTCCCTTCTTTTGGTGCATATAGAGCAGCATAGGTGTAAATGGTGTCAAAATCAACAAAAGACAACAGTGTCAGCATAGTATTCCTGTATGGAGCACCAAGTACCACATATAGGTAAGTCACAGAGGAATTAAACATGTGGAATCCAGATCGCCATATGAGTCAGTCAACAGTAGGACGGCTAATCAATCACTTTAAAGAAACAGGAAGTGTTGCAGATCACCCTCAAAGTGGAAGATCGAACACCGCAACCAACTCAGAAACATCAATGGCAGTGTTGGCACATCTTGCAAGTTGCATAAAAAAATCAACGAGGAAATTAAGTCAAGAAACGGAAGTGACCCAACGATCAGTTATGTGCATACTGCATTGACATTCCTTCCATCCATACAAAGTTCATTTCGTCCAGAATTTGCATGGGGATGACACCGATCGCCGAAAACAATCTTTTGAATAGTTTCTGGACTATGGTAATCCATCCATACTCTTCAGTGATGAAGCCATGTTTTACCTAAGTGGTCATGTCAGTCAACACAACCGCTTTTGGTCTGACAGTAATTCTCATTGGAGCGACGAAAGTCAAGTGCAAAATGATCCTAGGATCATGGTATGTGCTGGAATATAGGAAGAGCACTTGATAGACCCTGTTTTTTTTTTTTTTTTTAGGATAATGAAATGGGTGTAACATAACTCCATATTCTGTAGACGTTCTTAATAGATTATCTTGATGATGTTCCTCTAGGACAGAAGAGGGATATGTTTTTTCAACAGAATGGAGCACCACCATATTTTGCATTGATTGTGCAAGACTTTCTAAACCACATATTTTGTAACAAGTGGACCTATCAAATGCNCCGACATCACCCGATCTTACACATTTATTTCTGTGGGGTCATCTAAAGTCGCTTGTGTATCAAACACGTCCATGGATGTATCAAACATGTCGACGACCTTTTCTCGAACTGAAAAAGTGAATCACTGTAGAATGCAGGAAAATTTCACCAGAGATACTGTAACATGTTCACACATCCTGCTACCACAGAATTGAACATTGTTTACATGCTGAAGGTCAACAGTTTTAGCACATTCTCTAGATGTAACATACCTTTCATTTAGGCTACCTATGTGTTTCCAGATAGATGAAATGCTACATGCTACCTTTGTATAGTCATTTCAACAGTTGACACTACATCCTTATGGTGCATGACTTTTGCCTCACTCTGTACATACCGTTGGCCTGGTAATCACCTGACAAGAAAGACAGGTTCAGCTAGATTGTCACAGAGTATTCCTGCCTGTACATACATGCTGAATTGTTGTTGGTGTTGTGATTGACGAGTAACACGTGGATTTTCTTCATTGGTAAATAATACAGAAGACAAAAAAGACGTAGCACCAATAGACATCTGCTGAAATAAAGTACAAACGTTGACTCTTGGAAGAAAATAATTTTTATTAAGTTCTTGTATACGTTGAACTTGGTATAGATAAAGCGGTTGCTGTCACAAAACTCTAAACTTTGCATATCCAGCGTTCTCTACTGCTGCTATTCTTTGGGTACTAAATGCCAACATTTCCTTCAACATGTTGCAAAGACCACTCTTTGAAACTANTCTACTGCTGCTATTCTTTGGGTACTAAATGCCAACATTTCCTTCAACATGTTGCAAAGACCACTCTTTGAAACTAGCAGTTTGAACACTTAACAGGTTTGCCACCATCTGACACTCATTTTTTTAAATGAGCCTGTATTTCTTAATCGCTGGAATGTTTTCTTGTCTGGAAGATGTCTTATTAGGGAAACTATCTACTTAGNAACAGTTTGAACACTTAACAGGTTTGCCACCATCTGACACTCATTTTTTTTAATGAGCCTGTATTTCTTAATCGCTGGAATGTTTTCTTGTCTGGAAGATGTCTTATTAGGGAAACTTTCTACTTAGAGATGTCTTGCTTCTGCTGTGTTACATTCCACGAGCCCATACATCAAATGCATTTCTGCCATTTCCTTGGTTGAATAATTCATTATCACATCCAAATCATAGTACAGCACAGTATCAACCGCTCTTGTCAGGAAAACAAGGAGGAATAACCTATGGCAGGGATGCTCAAACGGTCGATCGCGAGAGCTTTAAAAGTCTATCGCTGACATATGTCCACATTACCTCAAGAAATTAAAAATAAGCGCCTTCCGTCTGTCACTCGTACGGCGACACTGTGATATGTAATAATAAAATGTAAAGTCACGCCGAAAAGAACGCTGCGCACCGCCATAGTTGTCGGCGCGGCTTAGTATTGTTTGCTTCCATTGTTTGTAAAGAATGGCTTTCTGGATTAAGAAACTGCCTTGAGAGTTTTATTCCGTTTTGGCAAGTTTGCAAGTTTGGTAAAATCAAACAACAATTTTATCCGTCGCCTGGAGCGCTAATCGTTATGAGAGTACACCTTCGCACTAATCGTTATGAATATTCTCGCTAGGTCGCGCTCTCTTCGAAAAATGGCGGCAACGTTTTACAAATGTAAACATAATCTGATAAAAGTGTACTCAGTATAGTAACACGCGAGTGTGGCCGGGGCTTAACAAAAAAAAACATACATAGGTCGTAACAGCGACAGGCTTACCATCTGTCATGTTAGAGCTCAGTTCTACCCCCTTACTTTTTTTTTGTCAATCGCTTGCCCCCTACTTTTTTTGCGGTTGATCGCTGATGGTACGAGTCTGAGCACCCCTGACCTATAGCATACCTAGAAAAGGTCGAGTGATGTTGAATATGTTGCTTTAACTCTGAAATAAGGTCAAATAGGCCACATGTTTATATGAACTTTTTTCATTGTTATAGTGTCTACTGTCCACTGATAAAGTGGGTACCATGTGTTATGGAACGTCCTTTATATTTGCAGTGTATTTGCGAACAGAGTGTATTATAGTGTCAGTTGCTGTATATTTGATGTAGGTCAGCCAAGGAAATAGTCATTTTCTTACGGTTTATAATACAATTTTAATAAGATTATGCAACTGCAGCAATATTTGGGGAGAAGGGTGGTAATGCCATCAGACTTCATGAAATTATGCCTGATTAAAGTGTTTCATATACCTAGTTAACCATTATTAAAAACATGCATATTCTTGGAGTAGCCGTGTAAAAGNACACATGCATATTCTTGGAGTAGCCGTGTAAAAGCCGAAAGAAAAAAATTACAGTTCATAATTTACAAAGATTTTTTTTCTTTTTCTTTAAACTGAAATTTTCTTTGAATATATGTGTAAATATATTTANGGGTGGTAATGCCATCAGACTTCATGAAATTATGCCTGATTAAAGTGTTTCATATACCTAGTTAACCATTATTAAAAACATGCATATTCTTGGAGTAGCCGTGTAAAAGCCGAAAGAAAAAAATTACATTTCATAATTTACAAAGATTTTTTTTCTTTTTCTTTAAACTGAAATTTTCTTTGAATATATGTGTAAATATATTTANTTTCATAATTTACAAAGATTTTTTTTCTTTTTCTTTAAACTGAAATTTTCTTTGAATATATGTGTAAATATATTTATTCATTAGTAAGAAGCAAAGTTGTATAACAGAGTGGAACCTAGTTTCAGATTTTTTGCATTATAAAACATACAACTTAATAAATAAATAAGTTGTAATTAACTGAGATTTTAACACGGAAGACTGTCTTAAAATGCAAGTGTCAAAAAGTGAAACATATTATGAAAACTATAAAAATGGAAGGGGGACAGTTGCGTCATCACCATATATTTATCAGGGAGTGTAACTCAGCTTACATGCACAGGCAAGAACTGTCAGCATATATATACTTGTGAACGAAAGGTAAATTAAACAGTGTATCAGACCAACAGTGTCTCATTCTGTATTGTGTTCTTATTGTAATCAGAGGGTAATACATTGGATTCTCTATGTACCGAAAATGCATCTACCAAAAATGGTATCCACCAAACATTTTTACTGGTCCCAGAAAAATTCCTATGATAAATTTATCTTTTTTCATTGTTTATAAAATATTACATAAATAAAAATATTTTGGTACCATTTCTAAAGATTTCACAGTGATTGTTTGTACATGAAGCATTAAATGAAACCAATCACGTGATCTCAGTTCGTAATGACACACAGTTATCCTGTCAAATGCAATACCACAGAGTGGTCAAGTGCTCCGCTGAGTTTGGTCTCTAACAAGGTCACGGCAGTTGCGGAGTAATTGGAGGTAATCCACTATGGTAAGTGCTGTTCTTACACATTTCCAACTCTATCCCAGATCACAGAAATTTTATCAAGATTATCCATTCCCCAAAATAGTTGCATCAATGTAATATTTAAAAGCAAATTGTTTCNATCACAGAAATTTTATCAAGATTATCCATTCCCCAAAATAGTTGCATCAATGTAATATTTAAAAGCAAATTGTTTCACCTGAAAATGTGCTATGAATAAAATTTTAACCAGTAATTATTTCTTGCAAAGATGTTGTCTGTTGCATTTAAAAGGAAGCTTTTCCTCTAAAGTTCGCGTTTAATCATATATGGCTTAAAACCAACATAATTTGGAAACTAAATATTAATTTAACTTAATATGCAGCATCTTCCGAATAAAATAATACAGTAAACCCCCATTATAACGGACCCTTTTAAAGTGGACGTCGCTTATAATGGATTTGTAGTTGCGTCAAGGTTGTTGCGCCATATGACTCACGCTGCCCGCCAGCCAAGCGACATTGTCTGCAATTCCACGAATTATGACAGTGCATCTAGTTCTATTTTGATCAAATTTATCAGTTACGAATGCAGTGTAGTTTTTTAGTATTAAACAGTATTTTTAATTTGTAAACTTCATAAGCTTGCTTTTATATTACTTACTGTATATGCCTTTACCATGTAAAATAAACACGTTTTATATCTATTTTGGTTGTTTCATTGATGTAAATACAACCTTTCAAAACTTATTTGTTATAAACCGGACTTCTATTAACACGGACAACCTTCAGTCCCAATTAGTCTGTTATAATAGGGGTATACTGTACCCCCAAAAGCCTATATTTGAGCTCCGCTTGTCACCAAAAATGGTTTGAACATCGAGCAATTTGTATTACTAAGCGTGAAGTTAATTTTCAATGACAACTTGTGGGAGATTGGAAGATTTATATTAATTTGTTTCAATAAACACATATCATCTTAATAAACTGTTATCCTGGAAGGGCCCATTCGACACCGTTTGTCACCAAATAATGCTAAGCACAGAGCCTAAGGGATGTGTGACTTGCAGCAGGTGCAAGTGTACAAGAAAATCAGACGATGTGGTTTTAAATAATTAATTATTGAAAACCACAAAGAAATAAATTTAATATTATTTATTTTGTATCAAAATCACATTTTTTTAAAAAGTGAAACAGTATTAATCACTTTAAAAGGCAGGTGTTTGCCATGTACACACAGTATTGNTTACTTTAAAAGGCAGGTGTTTGCCATGTACACACAGTATTGCCAAATTAAGTGTAGATATGCGGTCAGAATTGAGTAAGCTTCATCTGTCCTTGGTGATACTCGGCAGAGCTCGGTCATGAACTTGTTTNATCACAGAAATTTTATCAAGATTATCCATTGCCCAAAATAGTTGCATCAATGTAATATTTAAAAGCAAATTGTTTCCCCTGAAAATGTGCTATGAATAAAATTTTAACCAGTAATTATTTCTTGCAAAGATGTTGTCTGTTGCATTTAAAAGGAAGCTTTTCCTCTTAAGTTCGTGTTTAATCATATATGGCTTAAAACCAACATAATTTGGAAACTAAATATTAATTTAACTTAATATGCAGCATCTTCCGAATAAAATAATACAGTAAACCCCCATTATAACGGACCCTTTTAAAGTGGACGTCGCTTATAATGGATTTGTAGTTGCGTCAAGGTTGTTGCGCCATATGACTCACGCTGCCCGCCAGCCAAGCGACATTGTCTGCAATTCCACGAATTATGACAGTGCATCTAGTTCTATTTTGATCAAATGTATCAGTTACGAATGCAGTGTAGTTTTTTAGTATTAAACAGTATTTTTAATTTGTAAACTTCATAAGCTTGCTTTTATATTACTTACTGTATATGCCTTTACCATGTAAAATAAACACGTTTTATATCTATTTTGGTTGTTTCATTGATGTAAATACAACCTTTCAAAACTTATTTGTTATAAACCGGACTTCTATTAACACGGACAACCTTCAGTCCCAATTAGTCTGTTATAATAGGGGTATACTGTACCCCCAAAAGCCTATATTTGAGCTCCGCTTGTCACCAAAAATGGTTTGAACATCGAGCAATTTGTATTACTAAGCGTGAAGTTAATTTTCAATGACAACTTGTGGGAGATTGGAAGATTTATATTAATTTGTTTTAATAAACACATATCATCTTAATAAACTGTTATCCTGGAAGGGCCCATTAGACACCGTTTGTCACCAAATAATGCTAAGCACAGAGCCTAAGGGATGTGTGACTTGCAGCAGGTGCAAGTGTACAAGAAAATCAGACGATGTGGTTTTAAATAATTAATTATTGAAAACCACAAAGAAATAAATTTAATATTATTTATTTTGTATCAAAATCACATTTTTTTAAAAAGTGAAACAGTATTAATCACTTTAAAAGGCAGGTGTTTGCCATGTACACACAGTATTGCCAAATTAAGTGCAGATATGCGGTCAGAATTGAGTAAGCTTCATCTGTCCTTGGTGATACTCGGCAGAGCTCGGTCATGAACTTGTTTNTAGATATGCGGTCAGAATTGAGTAAGCTTCATCTGTCCTTGGTGATACTCGGCAGAGCTCGGTCATGAACTTGTTTCCTCCCTTAACATGACTGGTGGGGTGGGAGCTAGTTCACTTAAAACCAGCTTGGCATATTCGCGCCGCCCTCCTTTTTGCCGACCAGTTTGGAAGAGAATGTAGCCTGTGTACGGGTTGATTGTTTCACTCCTCCTGCCGCTGACTTTTCCCCTTCTCCATCTCACCTGCCATTAACACACTGCCTGATTGATAACTTCTTCATGTGCTCTCAGCTGATTGAGTGTGTGTGAGACATTAAAAGTTAGACTTTCATACTGAGTCATATTATTTTCTTTTTCAAAGGGTTGTAAAGTTCATTGTTAGCTTCATTCGGTGTTGGCTTACAATTAATTATATACAGTACTTTGTAATGTTATATTCTGTATTCAAGCAAGTTGAGGTTAAATGTTTTTAATGTATTATTTCCAGTATTATTTCCTAAAAANAATGTTATATTCTGTATTCAAGCAAGTTGAGGTTAAATGTTTTTAATGTATTATTTCCAGTATTATTTCCTAAAAACTCCAATTTTTATTATGTTTATTAGTTAAACTTTATTCACAGATAATGTACAGTCCTTGTTAGACACAACGTGAAGTTTTTAAGAATGTTAGAAGTTTTATGCTATTGATGTAAATGGAAATTGCTCATTTACTGAAATCCTGGATGTATGGAAATTTGTGACAGTCCCCAATACAGGAGCCACTGTATTGTGGTAAAGTGCGCATTGTACGGTAAGAACATGGCACAAAGAGATTAGTTGGACCTTTTTAAAGGAACAAATCATCAGGTACCTAAAAGCAGGTCTGACACATAGAAGTTTCAGCAGCCCTGAATGTGCTACAATGTGTTATTTCCAAGCTTTGGCGAAGGTTCCGAGACACAGGTGATGTTTATCGCAGACCAGTAAAAGTTGTCCAAGAGTGACAACTCTGCAACAAGACCGATCTGGCTTTAACTGCACAATGAATCCNAATGTTATATTCTGTATTCAAGCAAGTTGAGGTTAAATGTTTTTAATGTATTATTTCCAGTATTATTTCCTAAAAATTCCAATTTTTATTATGTTTATTAGTTAAACTTTATTCACAGATAATGTACAGTCCTTGTTAGACACAACGTGAAGTTTTTAAGAATGTTAGAAGTTTTATGCTATTGATGTACATGGAAATTGCTCATTTACTGAAATCCTGGATGTATGGAAATTTGTGACAGTCCCCAATACAGGAGCCACTGTATTGTGGTAAAGTGCGCATTGTACGGTAAGAACATGGCACAAAGAGATTAGTTGGACCTTTTTAAAGGAACAAATCATCAGGTACCTAAAAGCAGGTCTGACACATAGNTCAGTTGGACCTTTTTAAAGGAACAAATCATCAGGTACCTAAAAGCAGGTCAGACACATAGGAGTTTCAGCAGCCCTGAATGTGCTACAACGTGTTATTTCCAAGCTTTGGCGAAGGTTCCGAGACACAGGTGATGTTTATTGCAGACCAGTAAAAGTTGTCCAAGAGTGACAACTCTGCAACAAGACCGATCTGGCTTTAACTGCACAATGAATCCNCGCAGACCAGTAAAAGTTGTCCAAGAGTGACAACTCTGCAACAAGACCGATCTGGCTTTAACTGCACAATGAATCCGGACAATGCCTGAAAGACAACTGTCCTCAGAGCTTGCAGCTGCCTCTGGAGTTATATTTTCTTGGCAAACTGTGTACCAGAGACTCAGGACAGCTGGTCTCCATGCCAGATGTCCAGTAGTGTGTGTCCTGCTTAAACCAGTGTACAGAAGAGCCCATTTACGGTGGAGTCAGCAGCATTGAAATTGTACCCTCNAGTGTGTGTCCTGCTTAAACCAGTGTACAGAAGAGCCCATTTACGGTGGAGTCAGCAGCATTGAAATTGTACCCTCAATGAATGGAGAAACATGATCTTTGCAGATGAGTTCAGATTCAGTTAGAAAAATTTTTCCCATCACACATTGGTCTGGAGAGAACCTGGAACACAACTAATCCCAGAAACATCATGGAAAGGGGTCAGTTTGGTAAATGGTGGAATAATGGTATGGGCCAACATCATGTTCGATGGACGTATGGAGCTGCAGATCCTCAGTGGAGGTATTGCTAGTACCCAAGGTACAGAAACGAGGTACTCCAATAGCATGTGCATCTTTTTAGTGGTGCAGTTGACCCAGACTTCATTCTCATGGACAATGCACGTGTGCATTGAGCCAACCTGATGGATGGTGAAGATATCTGCCGTATGGACTGTCCAGCGAGGTCTCCAGACATGAACCTTATAGAGCATACCTGGGATGCATTAGGAAGCTGAGTTGCATGCCGCCAGCCACAACCAAGCCAAAGACAATTCAAGAGCTCTGCACTGCTCTTCATGAGTGTAACCAACTGCCAATAGATTTCTCAAACCATGTCATTACGGGACATGTGTGGCCATTAGGGGTAACCATACCCCTTATTAACCATTTTTTTTTGTGTTCAGAAAGTTGTGTTCAATGAACGGTAAATTTTGCATGTGTGTCTGTGCAATAACAAATTGTAAACATAATGTTTTCACTCCTTTGTGTACCAGATAAACTTTTGAGTAATTTTTATGATGTTTGTGTAGCTCTATTTATTAAATATTTTCTAATATCTTAATTGTAGGGCCACTTAACTTTTGAACACTAGTGTACATGACCACATAACACTGCATACACAAATGCAGAAACATAGAACATTTATACCCATTCATCATTTTAATTAAGAAGTCTGAATTACCTTCTATTATAACATTACAAGTTCTTTAAACAGGTAACTTAAATACTGACGTATTTTCATGAAGGCAAAAGTAACAAGTATATTGGTAAGAAATGCCTGCATTACATAACGTTTTCACATAATTTTATTTATAGCTTCCAACAATGGACTGCAAATACATAAAAAGTTGAGTGTTTTTTTTTTGTTTTTTTTTTTTTTTTTTTTCTAGCTCAAAGCAGAAGAATCGGGCAGGAACAGAGTATACGTATTACAATAAATGTGATGTACATAATAATAACATAGTGAGTTTCATGTTGGATGAACATGCTAGCAACTGCCAATCTTCTTGGTGCAACCCGAGAGCCTATGAAGGTAGCAAGCCACTTGCCCATATCTTGACCAGTTGAGAATGCTACATTAACTAAAACAAGTAGCAATCATGTTATTTGGCAGCAAGACCCATCCTAAGTATAGTTTTGCATGATCAAGTATCGCATCCTAGGTCATGAGGATATTCCTAGGATTGAAATAATTGATGCAGCAGCAAAATAAGCCAGCAGCCTTCCACATGGTGACCTTGGGGTCCTGGAGTATGATGTTCTGCATTCTGTGTTGACATTTGGTGTTAAGTAACTTCACAAAGTAAGAAGTGTTCTCGTCCTCAGAGCAGCAAACTGATTGCCAGTTTCAACTTGTTTGATCATAGGTGCATTTCTTTATATCCTATTAACATATAAATTGTGCAGAATCATCTTGGAATAAACCATAGATTAAAGTTTATTCATAATTTTGAATATAGGCTGACTTTACCTACTGATGTTTAATGAAGCCTGATGACGATGTAAAGCTATGTTCTTTACATCATATCAAACGTTATGTGTTTCAGAATATGCCTTAACATAATCTTAATGAAGTGTGCCCATAAATTCATGGTGGAGTTTTGACAATCTACCATCCTATCAAGTTTCTTACGTGCTTAGGCCAGTTCAATGTCTCTTCCATTTGTTGTCCTACACACATCCAGGAATTACTCCAGTTCTTGGCATACACAACAAAGAACATTGGGTGTAACAAACTGAACCTCTTCTATGATTATTTATTTCCAAGTTCACAATGTTGTTGACTGAACATTGTACACACATTGCTTGATGTAGCCTCAAAAGAAAATGTCTAGTGGCATGAGGTCCAGTGATTATGGAGGCCATGGCAACCATCCAATCCTACCTATCCGCTGCTTGAATGGTGTGGTGTCACATAGTGTAGCATCACTGTCACATGACTACCTGCACATGCATCATGAGTGTAATCCACACGCCCAAAACTTTTTGTGCAGCTCCTCAATGCTGTGTTTATTATCTGGCTCTATTTGGTTTTGTATTGTTGAAATTATTGTACCCTCTCAGGAAATTATTATGATTGTCACTGCATATATTTATGTTCAAGTATGCATTTCATTATCTTTTTCAAAGGACTTNCTCAGGAAATTATTATGATTGTCACTGCATATATTTATGTTCAAGTATGCATTTCATTATCTTTTTCAAAGGACTTTAATGTTTAGTGCAATTGCTGTAAGGGGGTGCCAAACAAATTGCACAACCACAGCTATGTGAATTGTTGTACGATGATTAAAATTTATATTAAAATTAGTTCTAATATTTGTATATTTTTCCCATCTCAGGCTGAGCCAGTGTGGATCAGGTAAGAATAGGCTTGAGGGATATACCTATTCCCATTCAGCCTGAAGAACCAGTGAAGAAAGAATTATTCTTGGAGAGGAGGAGTTTGCAGATATGTTTTAATGAAGGTGGGGGAGGAAATCGGAGAATCTTAGAAAACTACTACACCGACAGTAGTATCTGTTACATTTTCGAAGTTAGACTTTCCAGCCAAAGAATTCAAGACTTTGAACTAAGTACTTTACCTTGGGAGGCTAATGACTAACCATTGAACAAACCCTAGATCCTGTTTTGAATAATAAACATTACCGTAAAGTGTGGTGAAATTGATTAGCAGGGGTGAGATTGATGACATGAAAACGTTCTATAAATATTAATGTCAAGATATGGTACCGGACCTAAACATGTACAGAAACCTGTCATGTTGTCAATCTCACCCCTGCTGATCATGTTCACCCTACTTAACGGTACTTTTACTGTACATTACATAAATTTTAAATCAAATGATTTATAATATTTTGTGACATTGTGTTTTTTAAAGGCTAAAGTTNTACTGTACATTACATAAATTTTAAATCAAATGATTTATAATATTTTGTGACATTGTGTTTTTTAAAGGCTAAAGTTAGTATATTCACAATTTTTTTTGTAGTGAACTGAAGAAACTTTCTGAAGAGAGCTTAACACGGCAACCAGAAGAAGTTTTTGACATAATTTGCAAACTAGGAGAAGGGTGAGTGTATATTAAAATTTATTATAAATTGTTTTAGAAACTATTTATAATATTTTACTTGTGTACCTGTTTTATAAAATTAATTTAAAAAAATTGCTGGGCAGTGCAGGTAAATATTATGGTAATTTCTTGTTAATTTTTTGTACTTGTAATTTGTAAATATTTCATTCTTAAAATTAAATATTGTTAGAGAACTATATTTCATTACTGAATAGTTAAATATTGTTACAGAACTATATTTCATTACTGAATAATTAAATATTTTTATAGCACTATATTTCATTACTGAATAATATTTAGTTGGGGTTCAAACAACTACTGAGGCATTGGTCAGTATTTTATGTTACGAGACAACAATAAAAGAGGTAATTATTAAGTTTAGGGGCTTTTCTGTAAAAAAAAATATTCACAGAAAATGGTATATTTCCACCCTACTAATGATGCAGAACACGAATATACGAGGGGCATTAACGCACAACTAATTTCTTAATATGTGCCGACCTAACCTATAGAACCTAACCCCACGATGGGTGAATCACTATTTTACATTTTTAAACTAACCTAGAATTGTAAGGTTTTAAACTAACCTAAGATTGTTGGGTTTTACACTAACATAGGATTTTTGGGTTTTAAACTAACCTATGATTGTAGGGTTTTAAACTAACCTAGAATTTTAGGGTTTTAAACTAACCTAGAATTTTAGGGTTTTACACTAACCTACAATTGTAGGGTTTTACACTAACCTAGGTTTTTTGGGTTTTACACTAACCTAGGATTTTTGGGTTTTACACTAAACTACGAATTTAGGATNCACTAACCTAGGATGTTTGGGTTTTACACTAACCTAGGATTTTTGGGTTTTACACTAAACTACGAATTTAGGATTTTAGGGATTTAAAGGAACCGTAAAACACACCAAAAGAATATAAATTTACTCACCGGATATAATTCCTGTAAACGGCCAATTCAACCTTACCTCACTCGACGGAACACAGTGTTCCACAAATGCGGCACATACACATATATAACGCACTGAATCACTAGTTTTTAGACGAGTACAACGCAATGAAACACTTATTTTCAGTAAAATATAACACACAGAAGCACTCGTTATTGCTTTCTCCATTTTTAAATCTGTCTGATTGGGACGGCACGAGACCCGGCAAACACGCTATGGCGACTGATATTTTTTAAATTGACGGTTAAAATGCTCGTAATGGCATCCGTGGCCGCTAGGTAGCGTGGAATCAGAAATGTGCGGCCATTATTAATGGCGGTAGACGTTAATAGACGTAAACAAACCGGGAAACTGCTCGTACATTTCGCAATTATTTAAAATATGTTCTACTTATTTTAACATTACGCCCTCTTGAATATGAACAAGGTAAGCTGTGCAGAACACATTAATGCAACTTTTGTTGGTCTAGGACGTTTCGTTCAGAAACGTAAACAAACTGGGTGTCACAATTTTGTTCAATTTTTTTTAAATATGTTGTACTTACTTTAAAGCTACGCCCTTGGTATATTCGTGTTCTACGTCATTAGTAGAGTAGAAATATATCATAATTTTGAAATTTTTTTGTGTTTTTCAGAAAAGCCCCTAATCTTAATAATTACCATAAAAGAAAATTAGGATGTTTTATGTCTATTTAATTCTGGTTACTTTTAGAATTTATTGAATGAAGTATTTGGCCACATGCATTGTATACATGACTTTAACAAATTTAGAACTTAACCTGCATTACAGTTGAAGCCAGTGTACCTACTTGACTTGAAATGTAAAATTCTGTGTGTGCTACTCAAAGACAATAAATTCACCTCCGTAAATGTCTTGTATCCTGCCCTTCAACCAAAAGAAATGATTCTCAAATAAGTTATATAGTCCAACAGAAAATAAATTATGTTTGCAGTTACTACAGTTTACCAAAATCAACATGGTATTTAAACTGGCCATATCAATCACATAAATCAACCAATTGTAATCCACCATTGTAATTTATTTGGTTTGGTCATAATCATTATTCCTTATGTTCATTTTATTAGTTACTGACTGTAACACCATACATAATTAATCAATTTGATACAAAATATTTACAGTAATAATTTTAATTATAACAAATATTTATTAGTGTGTAAAAGTAGTGTCACCAAAAGTGTGCCAACAAATGCTTCTGTTAAAAAGTTGTTTTATTATATTGCTATTAATAATTAGCATTGGGCTATCATATTAAAGTCTATTTGCGGTATCTTCACACTTTTTTAATTAAATCTTTGAAAAATAACCATATATATGACTTCCTTGGTTGTTTCCTAATTATGTTTTGTATCATAAGTGTTTTATACTTATGTTAACATACAATACCTTATTTCGTATTAAATTGGAAATTTTACTAAACTTTTTATATAAATTATAATATTTCACATTTACAATTAATATAAATAGTAACAGGGAGAAAATAGGCATATTGGTTATACCAAGTAAGAAATAGTTCTAATGCAAAATATTATTACATTGAGTACACATGAATGCGGTGTGCTGACCTTTTGGTGTAGACTCGGTTAAACTTTGTTTGCATGAGGCGGAGGAGTATACTGGAAGTAGAACTTAAGCAGGACTTCAGAAAAGTTGGAAGTAACCATGAATGGACTATACCTGTTTTTACCACGTACCACCCGTTTTTCAGACCCTATTTTTAGCCCCCAGTTTATTATTCTAATATACAAAAATCCACCAGGTTTTCCAACTTTTCCACTTTCACTTTCTAACACTTGCCTAAACATTAAACTGTCACATTTTTAGTATCAGGACATGGAAATTGAGTGTTTTTTAGAAGAGTCTAGCGGGTGGGTGCTAAACTTTTTTAATAGTTGGGCAACACTCACAGTCTTATATATACGCCTAATAGTTGGTTTTCGGTTGGTCTTGTTTTGTCAATATCTGGATGGTGCAGGAGTGGAAATGTGTGTTTGAGTTTTTACTTTTTTTAAAATTTTTTGCTACTTGCTGATTAAGGGCGGATTGTACCACATCCTGCTAAATCAGGAGGTTTGCCAGCTGGGAGTTGGACTTGACTGCTGGCTAAATATAAGCTAGTGTTTTACAACTGATTTTATAGATGTTGGTAACAAAGGTTACTAAAAGCTAGTTAGTGACTTTTTGAAATGGTGATGTTTCAAGAACAATATTTAAAAAAATTTAATTAGTTATTTTTGTATTTTTTAAATGGTAGACATATTATTTTGTAGTTAAATATAAGTATTTATTAGTAGCTAATTTTTACTTGATAATACCGAAATTTCATTGTTAGTATTTTAAGCTACCTCTATCTGAAAGCAAAAGTGAAATGTTAATATATTTGTGACAAAAACAATATTTTTTTTCATATCTGTTACTCCCAATTGATTAAATTACAATAAACATTAACAGATATTTTCAATATTTACTTCTCCGGTGCCAAGATGTATTTACGCACACAATAGACAGCAGCACATCTATGCACAATGTACAAAAATATGATAATGTAAAAGTGGAGTTTTCCCCTGCATTTCATAAAATACCACTCTTCAATGAAATATTATGTGAGCAATGTATGAATTTGTCATTGGACTATAGTTAATTTAGATTAACAATTCCTTTTATTATTTAAATACTCACGAACATCTGAACAAAATTTCTTTATTCACAAAACAGCACTTATGATTCATTGTGCAGCCGCTGTGCTACATGTTCTGTGGTTCACGGTTTCCTGCAAGATAGCAGCACAGTAACGTCCAAAACGAGTATTGATAATCTAAACAAAAATGCTATTGTCAAAAGTCACATCAAAAAGTTACTCAATAGTAATATTTATAACAGGAATACATTTAAAAAAAAATTGCTTCTCTGGGGAGTATTTCAAATCACTCAAATGTACTTATTATTACAAAAATATTTATCATCGTATTTCTGCTGTGAATTCCAAATATGATGCCATTTTTTGTCCCTAAACTCCAATTGGAACAGCTAAGCCCTGGTTCTTCCTCAGTTACCAGTAACTAAAAGCTAAAGTCATTGCTAGACATTAACTTGAAGTGGTAAAACAAAATTCAGTGCTAGCCAGCAGCTAATTTTTGACTGGGAGATTAACAGCAGGTGGTAAAACTGGCTCTAAGAAATATGAATGATTATAAGAAAAATTTCAAGTGTAAGTTTAAATAGGCGAGTTTCCTTTCTTACGCCAGAGTAGGACACAAATAGAAGGGGAGTGCACTCTTTGCAGGTGAGTCATTATAATGTACCAAGATTTTTATTCTCACTAGTTGGTCATTTTAAAAATGGATATTTGAAGTTCCAATTTTTTCCAGCTGCTTTTTCTCCATCTCATATAGACGGTGTTCTGATATACTTAACCATACTGCATCAAACAAGCACAATAAAAACAAAGCTGCATGTGATACAACTAAAAGTATAACAATTTTTTTTCCCAAAATCTTGTAGTGAAAGTGATTTGAAAATTGCAGCAGCAGAGGCAGTTTTTTCATTTTACACTATGAAACATCACTATAGTTTCAACTCCATGGACTGCACTGCTAGGCTTGAATAAAAACTTTTGGTGACTCCTTAACTGCATCAAATTTCTCTTGTGGAAGGACAAAATGTGAAGCGATTGTGACCAACGTGATTGCACCTGAGGGCCTGAATGAATTGAAAACCACTCTGAAATTCTTTAATTTTGTAGGTGTCAGTACTGATGATAGCAATCATGGGGATTTTAAACTGTTTACCATAGTTATCCAGTTCTTTTCTCCATCTGATGGTTGTATGCTAACTAATCGCATTAATCTGCAAAGTTTTCCAAATGAAACATCCCATGTTGTTGCAGAGTACATCGTTGAAGTGCTTAAAGAAAACAATCTTTCAAGAAAGGTAGTTGCTTTTGGCGGGGACAATGCTAATGTGAACTTTGGTGGATTTAATGAGGCTGGTTAAAACAATGTATATAGTAGATTGAAAAATGTATTAGGTGATCACATTATAGGAAATGAGTGTTCTTGTCACATTCTTCACAATGCTAGGAATGCTTCTAGCGACAATTTGAAGGTAGATGTGGAAGTTTTCATTGATAAGTATTTTCACATTTTTCAATTTACATAGAAGAGTGCAGATGAGTTTTGCGACTTTGTAGGTACTGAATATAAGTCAGTTCTCTCACATTCACAAACTAGATGGCTGTCACTTGCACCTGCAATTAAAAGGATGCTGCAGATATATGATGGTCTACAGTTTTATTTATTGTGTGAAGGGATCTGCCCTGTAACCATTAGGCCCTTTTTGAAAACCCTTTTGGAGAAGGTTATTTATGATTTGTACATAGTGTAATGAGTTTCTTGCACAAACAAATATTACACATTGAAGGAGAAAACAAAACTATAGTATAAATGCGCTCTGTTTTGCAGAGTATTGTCTCAAGCTTGAAAAAAAGTGCAGAAAACCATTTTGTTCCCTTAAAAGTAAAAGATATTATTAGTGAATGTGATAATAATAATCTGGTTTCTGTATTTCAGAATGACATGAAAACTTTTTACACATTTCGTTGTGAATATATTAGCAAGTAGATGTTGCAATACAGTGATTTAGCTGTGTTTCACTTGCTAACTCTGGAAAGGAACCAGAATGGCTGACAGTAGAAAAAAGTGTGGTGTTATTTAACGGAACTCACTATTATTGTTGATGATTTTATATTGTTGGATGAAATAGGTTACTTGAAAACATACATGGAAATCCAGAGTGCAACTTTTGTAGGTCATATTGTTATAGAAAAAAGGTATCAGTTCATGAGCAGTTGTTCTCTGGTGATTGTGTTGCACTGTTAACTGCACATAATGCCACTGTGGAAAGAATATTTTCATTGTTGAATATTCAGTCGACGGATGAGAGAAACAGTTTAAGTGTAGAAACAGTAAAGTTGTTAACCCGCGAGTGGTCGCTAGGAGATTGGTGCGAGTGATCGGGTGTGAGAGTTTTTCTTACATTTATATAATAAATACGATTATATGCATGAATTTGTGGGAAAGTGAAAAAATACTACAAAGCTTGCCTGAAATACTTAATAAATATCAATATTATTTAACTATATTATACATAATGTTTACATTACTATATGAAACAACTTTAACACTGTATATCAATTACTTCCCGTCTTTGTGTTACCAAAGTCACATGTACATTTAAGATTTAAACACACTGCGAACGTCTTAAATGGAGTATGTACATTCAGTACCTTTTAAAACAGTCTACATATTTCAGGATGTCATACCTATCAGTACAGGCTAATTTATTCACCTTGTGCACTTCCTCCACAATCAGGACATGTGTATATGTAGAATGTTCTGGACAAATAGGCTTCTCAAACATGTTACAAGCTTTCTTCGTTTTCCTATTCTTTTTGCAAGGGCAGAAATCACAAAACTGAGGTATGCCCTCGTGTGGTCTCTTCTTAGTCTGCTCAACCCCTGAAAATTTCCTCATAACCACATGTGAAGTCTGTGGCAGGTTTATTAAGTTAGAATGGTTCACAAGGTACGGTTTCATAAGTTCAAGAGCTAGTTTCTTTTAAAAGTACCCTTCTTGGTACTGACCCAGTGGCATTTTCTCTGTATATGATTTGGCTGGCTGATGGTTCCACCAATATTCAGAAGGGAAAAGAATATCGTCAAAGGCCATCTGTAACTTACTCTGGATACTGAATATTAGCCTTTCAGCTTATCCACAACATCTATGCCTCCCTTTTTTCAGGTTATAAAATGTTATTTTTTCTGGTCTCTCTTGTTCACCCGAGTCCACGTCAATTTTGTCATTAGAATAAGGGTAGATAATAGTAGCACATTCTTGCCTTTTCTTGGAATGTAAGACACTAGTACACCAATTTTTGAAAATCTAAACATACTGCTATGCTGTGGCCTATCTTTCACTTGAGAAATGAAGGTTGAACTTCTTTCTTATTTTTCTGTAATGTTCCAAACAACGTGGTCCTCTGTTCAAGGTTATTTTTCTGTAATGTTCCAAACAATGTGGTCCTCTGTTCAAGGAGATTTTTAGCCAACTGCACCAAAGTAAAGAAGTTGTCCAGTGTTATATTTCTTCCTGTGTTCAGGATTGGAGCAACAATATGCATCACAACAGTTCTTGCATCATTGTCTACTTTATAAGGGCCTTCAGGCTGCCGACCAGCATATATTTCTAAGTTGGCTGTGTAGAACATGCATGCATCTACCAGGGCATAAATCTTTATCCCATTTTAGTCTGCTTATTTGGGATGTATTGCCGGAACTTACATCGACCTCGAAATGGCTCCATCATTTCATCCTTGGTTATATATTCCCCAACTTGATAATTTGCTTTACAGCGGCCGACGAAATCATCAAAAGTTTTTGTATAGGTGCTAAATTGTCAGTTGTCTTTCGCAAATGTCTTGTCATTTATATTATCAAACCCTAGTGCATGAAGCAACAAATAAAATCTGCTCACTGTCATTGTAGCTCTAAAACACTCTGTCACAGTCCCATCATCACTCCACAATTCTTGTACATTCACATATTGAGTTTTCTTGACTCCAGCTAAATAAAGAAGACCTAATAAAGCACTAGTTTCTACGAAATTGGTGTCCTTACAATTTCTTTCGGTTCTGTAGTTATCATGAAGCTTTCTCATATAAACATTAGTTTTTTCAACAACAGTAGAGCACCCCTCAAACGGAATCGTAAGGGGAAGGGCTATTCCGGTTGTGGAAAAATTCCAGTTATGGGAAATGAGAGTAAGATGGTGTGAAATATAAAAAAATTTTAGTCTGAACTCGTGTATATGTAGCACATAATTTTAACTTAAGAAATCACAATGAGTGTAAATTATTAGTTTTTGCCTTAAAGTTACGAAACCATTAAAAAAACACTATTTACAGTTAATGAAATGTGAGTCATAAAACTCCCGGCGCTGCNAGGAAATCAATGAGTGTAAATTATTAGTTTTTTCCTTAAAGTTACGAAACCATTAAAAAAACACTATTTACAGTTAATGAAATGTGAGTCATAAAACTCCCGGCGCTGCGTTAATGACCTTCATTCACAACCTGCTAGCGGGTGTTCTTATCTCTTCGCGTGCCTGTCTGCATGAGTAAGCGAGGTCTGGAGATAATATAGGGCTGCAGCGGTAACATCATGTTACTGTTTGTGATGACGTGCAACTGATAAAACTTCCCGAAGTATAGTCAATTCCGTGGACAGTCTTTCCCGTACTGCACGGCACATCGGCTTAATAGACATTTACAAGAGCGGGGCTGACGTATTATAGACAAAGTACAGTATTTCAGCGTGTATAGGCCGTACATTAAAAAAAAATGACAAAAAGTGGGGGTGCAGCTTATTTACAAGATATTGGCATAAACATTTTTTTTCGCCCTAAACCATGTTTAGAAATTTGTCAACGAACAATACCCTCTAATGTTTTAACTTAATTTCTAAGGAAGTCAAAAAATAATAAGAAATGAATAGCTCATCACTCACGTTTAAACACGTATGGGTCGCACCATACTGTAGCCTGCCTGTCCTCCTCGACTGTTCTGCTTTGTATTATCTCCAGTTGCCATCCAGCTGACTCACTTCCTTTCTCTTTTTACTTTCTCCCTCTTCGCTTGGCGTCCTTCCTTTCCTCACCCCCTCCTTTCCGTCGGCCGCAACCTCAGTCGCCCAGCACCAAGCAAGCTTGTTCGCTCCCTTTCTTTTCTTTCTCCCTCCTTCTCCTTCTTTTTTGTTTGTCATTCTCTCTCTCTCTCTCTCTCTCTCTCTCTCTCTCTCTCTCTCTCT
>NQII01005116.1:251-51892 GCA_002778355.1 Clitarchus hookeri | reverse complement strand
CCATTGCCTGCCCGGCAACAGCTGGCCGAGCAGGCAGGCTACGCACGGCGCACGTGTTCCGCAATTCAAAGGCAGTGTTGAGGCATTTTGACATAAATACAAAAGTTTTGTTTACGCAGAATACTTTGCAGTTGCCATTTTTCAGAAGGCGGAGGCCAGGCGGCGCGGCAACGATAACACTCAATGACAATATAATTAAGTTTGACGTCATGGTTGGCTGTTGCCACACTATAGCACGATGAGGCCCGGCAATATTTACGGGAATACAAAAATTCAGTGCGGCATATACTTGAAATATTAATTATCCCTAATTTTTCATCAAAAACTTCTGGTGCGGTTTATACACCTCAAAATACAGTACATTTACACTAACACGTTGGAACACTAAATTCTGAAAGTCACACCACTAAAACCAACGGCATGTGTCGCATTAGTCACTGTCACTTTTGTCATTATGCAGCATAGCTGTAGCTATGCCACTTGGGGCGACTATCTCTTCATCGTGCTGCAGCTTGTTTACCAGCTAGCGGGGCATGTACAGTCTGGTGTGAGCAACGAAAAACCTCTCGCGAGCGCAGGAAAGTTATGGCACAACTTTGCGACGTTTGAATCTTTTTGGAAAATTAGTTTTTGTTGTGGGGAGTTCCGATCGAGAGAATTCNTTGTTGTGGGGAGTTCCGATCGAGAGAATTCCGGTTAAGGGGTGCTCTACTGTATTTCATTTATGACTGTGTATGGGAAAAACAATTTCCAGCATTCTAAAACTGTCTTAGCATTTATTGCTGTAGCTTTTAGTCCGAGAAGATGTGTAACAATGTTACATCTTACAGTGCATACGTTAGGGCAGGGAGGATGCATCGATCACTGGGTTTCACTCTCTTTTCCTACATAACTAGGCCCTGCAAAAGGTGGCTCATCACTATCAGAATTACTGGAAGCAGACTGTTCTGTGNCTCTTTTCCTACATAACTAGGCCCTGCAAAAGGTGGCTCATCACTATCAGAATTACTGGAAGCAGACTGTTCTGTGTCAGTAAAAAGATCAATATGTTCACTTTCCTTGTCATCAATCCTTTGTGTATTGTCGTGGTTTTCTCCTAAATCTTCAACAATGCTATACTCTTGCCACCATGCATTGATTTCTGTAAAATAAAGTATCCAAAAATTATGTAGCACTTCCTGACAATCACAGTAAAAATATACTAAAAAAATACAGTATTCACCAACATTGGCCTTACCTGGATTTTGTAATAGAGCTAATTCAACAAGCTTTCTTCATCGACTCACCATTCTAAAAGATACATGGGTCACAAACAACAGGAGAACGTTTCCTTAGCAACTTTTACGAAATGCTATCGCCGATGGTTGCGCAATGGGAATTAAACTCATTCATGACGCACAAAATACTATTGCACATGGTTGTGCGGTGAGAAAAACACCCACACATGACGCATGGGTATGAAACAACCTTTGTTATCACTTACGATAATGGTGTTTACTTCTCACCAGGGGCGGCTCTTATCAATGGGTGCAGAGGCATGTGCCCTCCCAAATAAAATTTAACATGCCCCAGCAAATAAGTGCTCTTTTATAGATCTTTCTTTCATAATTTAAGTTTTGCACCACTAGGGTGCAAATAGTCTCTTCTTACTTTAGGCGCAGACAATATTTTTCCTTGCTGCTTTGGGGCACACACGGACTGTGCCCACGCTGCTGCATATTTTCTTCTTGCTGAAGGTACACGAGATTTCTTGGTAATAGTTGAAGTTCTGCAGAATCGGGGCACAAGCCACCGTACCCACGCAGTTCACTCAATGCTGTAACAGCTCGATAGATGGTAGGTACGTGCAGTCTGCGGTAGTCTGCAATGTGTTTTCTGACAACGTGATACATTATGTACTGTTACTGTATTATATTCTAGGCTTGAGAATTTGTGAATATTTTGAAAATAACAGTGCATGATATCATAGTTTTTAAAGTTTGTGTATTATTCAGTTTTTTATGTTTATTCACTGTATTTTTGTTGCTGTGTTAAGGCCTGTCAACAATCAGTCATACCTGTGAACGTGTGTCCGAATTTTTGGCGTCAAGTGATGTCACATTCACGCAGTTCGAATATGGTCTACAAATGCATTGTCCAAAAGTGTGATTTCAGAATATGACATTAGATTGCAGTAAATCCATCACATTATTTGTTATTAAATTATATTTATATTGCTGAATTGTTAATTATAAAATGCTTGCAAAATGTGTGATTCAAATATTTATTTGGGTATCTTTATGATATAGGTCCTAACTATTTTATTTTAAATAAGCTCAGCAATAATATCCAAGAATTTTCTTAAATGTTAATCCTTTATATGAAATAGTTCAGACTGATTGCAGACTATACTAATTAGCATTTCACCACGTTTGTCTCGAGGAAATTCACCTTGCAAGTCCATTGTTTACGTTTACAATGTGTACATTCCACGTACGCGCACGTAAGTATCTGTAGTCTTCTTTTTCTATCATATTATGAAACAACTTGGAACGAAAGTACATTTTTCTGGATGCTTTGACTTGGATCACAGGCAGACTTGTAACACAGGAGGTTGGGATAGCGCCATGATGTCAGAGGGTCACGTGCACCAATCAGCATATCCTTATCCTAAACACAGTGAACAGAATTAAGATTTTTTAGAGTACCAGNAGAGGGTCACGTGCACCAATCAGCATATCCTTATCCTAAACACAGTGAACAGAATTAAGATTTTTTAGAGTACCAGTTAGTGTGGCATTAAATTAAAAATCGTGGTCCTCCGACACCACAACATAGTATAACGCAAACCTGTTATACTCAAAAGAAAAAAAGTACATGTAATTTAAGTAAAAAGAAAAAACCATTAAACCATTTTTTTTAGCAGGATATGATGATAAAACTGCATAAAATTTTTTGTGTTGTAATATTTTTAGTTCTGACGATACGTGAATGACTACAGGTGTTGTCAGCGCAAAACGTTTGGATGACAAGTTAAAACATTTAGGGAACCAACTGCATTGGTAAAATGAAATGAAATTGGTAATTCTGGGACAGGTAGAAATAAGAAATCAGTTAAACAAGTATACAGAACGTCACTTAAAAACACAATGAACATGTAGAAATAATACATATGTAATTTCTACAATAAAAGAATACAATACTTTTGTGGATTTTTTTTTAGTAGGGTCTTTGAGATCATGATGAAACTACTAAAAGTGAAAACCTGGGTTTGTTTAGAGGTTTGTTAGTTCTTTGCATCTTCAATAAAATATTATATTAATTTTAAACTTTGTGCCCTCCTTGAAATTTTTCCTGGAGCCACCACTGCTTCTCACAATTTAATTCTCTTTGTGAAGACAGTTAGAAACCTAGCTACAGGAAGGTACAATCATGTCCNAGAGGGTCACGTGCACCAATCAGCATATCCTTATCCTAAACACAGTGAACAGAATTAAGATTTTTTAGAGTACCAGCTAGTGTGGCATTAAATTAAAAATCGTGGTCCTCCGACACCACAACATAGTATAACGCAAACCTGTTATACTCAAAAGAAAAAAAGTACATGTAATTTAAGTAAAAAGAAAAAACCATTGAACCATTTTTTTTAGCAGGATATGATGATAAAACTGCATTAAATTTTTTGTGTTGTAATATTTTTAGTTCTGACGATACGTGAATGACTACAGGTGTTGTCAGCGCAAAACGTTTGGATGACAAGTTAAAACATTTAGGGAACCAACTGCATTGGTAAAATGAAATTAAATTGGTAATTCTGGGACAGGTAGAAATAAGAAATCAGTTAAACAAGTATACAGAACATCACTTAAAAACACAATGAACATGTAGAAATAATACATATGTAATTTCTACAATAAAAGAATACAATACTTTTGTGGATTTTTTTTTAGTAGGGTCTTTGAGATCATGATGAAACTACTAAAAGTGAAAACCTGGGTGTGTTTAGAGGTTTGTTAGTTCTTTGCATCTTCAATAAAATATTATATTAATTTTAAACTTTGTGCCCTCCTTGAAATTTTTCCTGGAGCCGCCACTGCTTCTCACAATTTAATTCTCTTTGTGAAGACAGTTAGAAACCTAGCTACAGGAAGGTACAATCATGTCCCATCCATAACTAAGAAATGAACACATGGTTTCTAATTATGTAATAGAAAATCTCATATACCAACCACTGGCGGGTTAATAGTTTTGTATAATATGAAAAATAAAATGTTCACAACTTTATAACAGTATTATAGGTAAGACCGGTTACTTAATGAAAGTTAGAAGCAGCGAAAAATTTTTAAAATAGGATCAATTTGTTGATTTGTTGTTAATAGTTTTGTAAAATATGAAAAAGTAAAATGTCCATAATGTTATGAAAGTATTATATTTTAAATAAAGTTAAAAGGCAGCCAAAAATATGTAAAGTAGTATCGCCCCACTTTTTCAGTTTTAGGATATTGTAACCCTAAATTAACAGCCGTGTTTTCTAATTAAGTCATCCTCCTCTCCCTAAAACATTTTTTTAATATATATTATTTTAAATAATGATTACTCTTATATAACCATTGCACCATTATTTTTCTGTTTCAGCAGAGATGAAAGAAATTCCTTTTTANTAATAATGATTACTCTTATATAACCATTGCACCATTATTTTTCTGTTTCAGCAGAGATGAAAGAAATTCCTTTTTAGCCTACTTTCTGAAGGAAAGATAGGCTTACGAGAGCACTTTCCTGTCTGTGCCTGTGGGGGTCTATGTGTGTCTGTGTCCCCCTAAAAACTTTTTAATCTATAACCAAAATGTTACCAAACTTGGTGCATAAATAGTACTTAGTAAAAAAATTTGACTTTTATAGTTTTTGACCATGTCAAATGCTTATTTTCAAATTTGTGGCCATTTTAAAATTTATGGTGCTATGTCATATCTTGGCAACCATTAAACAAATTTCAACAGATTTAGTATGTTGACAGTGCAACTTGTAGGCATTGAAATTAGAGATGGATATTTTGGTGTGCCATTTTGAAATATAGCACTACATGAAGAAATAAAGCTTATGCAACATATCTCAGAAACTGCCCAACCGATTTCCCCCAAATTTTGCATGTAGGTAATACTATGTCTGCCCATGTAAACATATTTTAATTCAAAGTACAAGGCTATTATTTTCAAAATGGTGGCCATATAAATATTTTAAATNTGCCCATGTAAACATATTTTAATTCAAAGTACAAGGCTATTATTTTCAAAATGGTGGCCATATAAATATTTTAAATGAATTTGCTATAACTATTGCACAGTTTAACCAATTTCGACCAAACTTGGTGTGCTGTAAGGGTCTGTTATAAACATCAAATATGTCAATAAATAGCATTGTTTTGTCTGCCATTTTGTAAGATAACATAGCACCACATTAAAAATAAAGTTTNCAAATATGTCAATAAATAGCATTGTTTTGTCTGCCATTTTGTAAGATAACATAGCACCACATTAAAAATAAAGTTTTTATATCATGTCTCTGGAACAAATAAACCTATTACTAGTAAATTTAGCAAACAAGTAGAACTATGTGTGGACATGTAAATTATTATGTTTTAAGTAAGTGGGACACTTATTTTCAAAATGGCAGTTATATCTGAACATTTTTGCATTATCTAAAAAACCATACAACTACTTACAACTTTACTTTATATGCTGGATATATCTATTACAACAATCAAATGTGTCTACAGAGAGCCTCTTTTATCTGCAATTTTGTAAGATAACTCCACATAAAAAAGAAACATATAGTCATATCTTGGAAATAACCTACTGATTCCTACCAAATTTTGCATCCAATTAGTACTACATTGGGCCATGTAAACTCATTCATTTTAAGTGGGTCAAACACTTATTTTCAAAATGGTGGCTATATAAATATTTTAGCATAGCTTGCTATATGCAGGATTATTCAGCTAAGATGTTCACCCCAAATATCTTCTAAACCACTAAAGGTATAAAAATTTTGATTTCAAATTCATAAATGTCATTACGGGACTTATATGACACTGTCTATGTCTGTTCTGAGATGTAATCAATTACTGAGCTAATGATATCAATTTTGTTTTTTTAATGGGAATATACTAATTTCTCCTAATGCATAACTAATTTCAACGTAACTTTGTATGTTGACAGTATCTATACAACAATCATATGTGTCTACACAGAGGGTTTTTTGTCCACCATTTCATATGATAGCGCCACATTAAAAAATAACATTTTTATGTCATATCTTGGGAAACAATACACAGATTGCTACCAAATTTACNTGATAGCGCCACATTAAAAAATAACATTTTTATGTCATATCTTGGGAAACAATACACAGATTGCTACCAAATTTACCAACCAAATAGTACTATGGTATGCCATGTAAATCAAGATGTTTTAAAATGGTCAGATATATATTTTCAAAATGGCAGCCATATAAACATTTTAGCTTACATAGTATATCTACAAAACCATGTAACAAATGTTTCTATACAGAGCCTCTATTCTCTTCCATTTTGTATGATAGTNACATAGTATATCTACAAAACCATGTAACAAATGTTTCTATACAGAGCCTCTATTCTCTTCCATTTTGTATGATAGTGCCACATGAAAATTAGTGTTTTTATGTTGTATCTCGTGGAAACAATTAATCAATCCCCACCAAATTCATGTAACAGT
The DNA here is from genome assembly GCA_002778355.1 of Clitarchus hookeri. NCBI lineage: Eukaryota > Metazoa > Arthropoda > Insecta > Phasmatodea > Phasmatidae > Clitarchus > Clitarchus hookeri. Next base: position 45,158 of record NQII01005116.1, on the reverse strand, counting down.
ATACACATTTGTTGTTCATTTAAATTTTGTATGTTTTAAGGGAGTTGTCACATAATTTTAATATTACAGACATGTAAATATTTTAGGTAAGTATACATGAGAAAATGGTGTTTTTATGCCATTATCTCAGGGACCAATAAACCTATTCACACCAAATTTTTTCACACGAGTATTGCTACCATAGGGCATGACATGATTTAAGTGACTCAAATATTTGATTTTAGAGATTACTACCCTGTAAATATTTCAGGTTAGTAAACCCTGTCTACCAAAACGTCAGACTTATTACAACCAAAGTTGTTACACCTAACTACACTGAAGAGCCAAAAAAACTGGTACACCTGCCTAATATCGTGTAGGGCCCCCGAGCACGCACAAGTGCCGCAAGACGATGTGGCATGGACTCGACTAATGTCTGAAGGTATGCAGGAGGCAATTCACACAATGAATCCTGCAGGGCAGTCCACAAATCCAATCTGCGCAAATTTGAGAAAGGGTTGCACGTCTGTCACGTTTAATGATTCTCGTCAGTCGTTGTTTGTCCCGTTCTTTCACAATCTTTTTCTGGCTGCAGCGATGTCGAAGATGTGATGTTTTATAGGATTCCAGATATTCACGGTACACTCGTGAAATGGTCATACGCGAACATCCAAATTTTATCGCTACCTCTTAGATGCTATGTCCCATCTCTCGTGCACCGACTATAACACCACGTTCAAACTCACTTAAATCTTGATAACCTGCCATTGTAGCAGCAGTAACCAATCTAGCTGCCGACCGCATCACGTTACTCTGATCGTTTCCATACCTCTGTTATGTGCATATGCACGCCTATACCTGTTTTTTTTGGCTCTTCAGTGTATATTTTGTAATGTAGTTGGTTGCATGCCACCTTACAGTATGAGGGATTCTGGTTTCTAGTACCGGGTAAGGCACGTGTGTTTGTAATTGTCTCATTAGTATTGCTTATGTTTCTGGTTCCATCTCTAATGATATCTCTGTTTACACTATTTCAAGGCCTACCTACAATCTACACTATTAAAAACTTAATGGAAACTATTTGCATCCATGTAGAATAAAATANCTATTTCAAGGCCTACCTACAATCTACACTATTAAAAACTTAATGGAAACTATTTGCATCCATGTAGAATAAAATAAGTTTATTAGTTATATTGGTAACTTCTTGTTTAAGTTTGCAGAGTAGTGCTAAGTGCTATTTGCAGTGACGTAACTGTAGTGGAGCGATTGGATCAGTTGCTCCAGGCTCCAAGCTCAAGCGAGGTGCAGAATTTTTAATTTAAAAAAAATGGGTTTTTATTATTTACAAAACACTGTAACTTTAAAGAATATCCACCAAACATATTCAATATATCATAATTATACCCTTTCGTGATTTTACTTTCTCATTCGGTTAGCTAGTCGTAAACTACGAGTATTTGGTGAATCATCTCATAGGCATTCTCTGCCTCACACTTCTGCAAGATGTCTCTCGGAAAATATAATGGGTATTAGTGAAGAATTCACTAACTTAAGAGACTAAGGATTAATTTGAGGATGGAAAATAAGGGTTTGAGCTTCATGAGCCTTTATGCAAGAATTTAATATGTATAATAGTCAGCTTAAAATGTGCACTACTGTGCTCATGCTTTAAACTTAGTAATTAATTACTCTGTTTCAAACATTCCTGAAACCAAAAACAATGTCAACTATGTTCACTATCTTCTAATTTAGTTATGTTTTTCGATGGGCCTTCAACTAGGTGGTTGAGTAGAAATTAAGTACTCTGCATTTTGTAGTGCTTATTTGATGTTCTTAAGACATAGATGTACTTAACTTTAATAGTAAAAATCAGGAGAGCTCTAAAGCAAGAGAATTAATAAATTATTTGTAAAAATCCTCTACAGTAATTGATATTTTATTGGAAACTTTAGATCTAAATTGTATTGATACTATTTCAAAAAAATTACAGAGTACTGAAGAATACCAGGAACAAGCCTTGGTAAGAAGATGAAAAAACTGAAAGAAGAACAGCTAACAGTAAAAAGAACTTGGAGGTGAAAAATGGGAAGTTTCGCCTAATTTTCCTGAGAAGAAATTAAAATGAAAGAAAAACATGTTGGATTAATTTTTAGAATTTGATGCTATTTTTGACAATGAAAAATGTTTTAATGTTGAAGTGTTAAACTACTGTTTGGACATAAATGAAATTTGTGTAAATTACCAATTTTTTAAACATTCATTTATAGTTTCTTCAAACTCTGACGAAATCCTGGAATCAAGCAAATACCTATTTGTAAACTACCCATATGGCCTTACTTCTGGTCTAGGTATACAGGANACGAAATCCTGGAATCAAGCAAATACCTATTTGTAAACTACCCATATGGCCTTACTTCTGGTCTAGGTATACAGGAAACAAGAGAGCTCGCAGAAACTTTACTTATCCCCACGCAAATTGCTACCAGTTTCCCTGATCATGTCTGTATCCCCACTGAGGTTATAAGGACCTCCATTAAAATTATGATAATTCCCATTGACCACCCGAATCATACTTATACTGAGGTTCCATCTATACTCTGGCTTTTGTATTGTTTGAATTCAGTTTGTATTTTTACTACTACAATGTCGAACATATTTTAAGGTATGCNATACTCTGGCTTTTGTATTGTTTGAATTCAGTTTGTATTTTTACTACTACAATGTCGAACATATTTTAAGGTATGCATCCAGGATGAGACAGTGTAGTACATGAGGTGTCCCTACTAGTACTGCCTCAACATGATCACAAGGTTGGTTAGTAACCACACAATGCATGGAGTAGGGGCCTATTATTTTTGTAAATTAAATTTAATGTCCTGTGAATCTGATTTTGCAGGAATGTCATATTGATGAAATTTCTACACTGACTTGAAAGCAAAACTAATTTTTCTTTGAATTGATAAACTAGACAACTACAACAATTTGAAAAATAATATATAAAATGGAACCTAATCATAATGGAATATTTTTAGATATTGCAATGTAGGATCTGTGCAAATATTAATTACTTCCCAAGGCTGAATGTAGGTGTAGTAAAATTACCAGCAGTCTAACTTTAATAATCATTAGGAATCAAAATAATTATATTCTGTGTTCTAACAAAAATGTTAAATAAATCTGAAATAAAAGCACATTCACCAAGGCCTACGTCTCTCGCTAATAGTCTTGGGTGTAAAAGCTGAGGTGATTTGGTGAAAAAGCCTCTAAAAGTTGAATCCCCTCTGGAAAAAAAAGTGCTTTTCTATACCCTTGACCCTGATGTGTGTGTCTGATTTTCCTTATGGTGGCAGTGACTGCTGCCTCAGCTGAAAGGTCATTTTCCAAACAAAAAATCACCGAGAACCACCATAGAAGTATCATATTGCAAAACCACCTGAACTCTATAACAATCTCCATTAAAAATGCCAGAGTATGAAAAATTATTTTGGGCCATGCTATACCACAATTCATAAGTGAAAAGCAGTTGAAGAGACTAGTTGAGCATTTCTACATGTGCTTCCTTGTATTGATGCTTTGTTTTCATATTATAGTAGAGATTATATCCATATTATGATAAAATATTTTCTCATAACTTAATTGTCTAAATTTTAATGTCAACATTTTTAATATATTGACAATAAATATCCTTAGATTTATATCAAAAGTAGCCACCAGGTTTTATTAACCTTTCTTACAATTACAGGCTATTCACAAAACAGTGAACNTAGATTTATATCAAAAGTAGCCACCAGGTTTTATTAACCTTTCTTACAATTACAGGCTATTCACAAAACAGTGAACACCTTTTCAGGCCCTTCAAACAGGCATAATAATCAAAAAATTATATTTTATTCTATCCTCAGACATTAACTTTTTTAGAGCAATAAAATGTACACAGTCACTAATAAATGTATTAGTCACGTGGCAATTTTTATATCAACAATTGCTGAGGGGAAACAAATAAGCTGAAAGGAACTTTAAAGCACAGCCATAAAAAATGCTCACTTTACCGTGAACAGCCTATACTTAAGAGTTGTGTTAAATTCATTAACAGTTTCAATGTTATGGAATAAATATGTTAATAGTTTTTTATAAAATGTTTTTGATATTAGCAAAAATCTATTTTATGAATTATAAAATACATTTAATAAGTAGAATGAGATTAAAGTTTATTTGAACATAAAATAGCACATTTACAAGAGCCATTAAAACGTTACTGGTTGATATTAATTTCAACAAGTGGATTTGTTTCTTGTTAGATGAAGGAACAAGGCACCTGAGTCAAAACTGCTCCAGGGTGCTTATCACCTTGTTATGCCTCTGGTTAGCTGGCTGTTGATGTGACTTCCCTGCCGTATACAGTTAGCATAGGCAGTGTGGTCAGCACATCCTCGGCAAACATCATTGACAGAAGCACTATGCAATTTTTATTCAGCCACCTGTAGCATTGTTTGCTTCATTTGGTTACATTCCTCATCAACATGTTGAAAAAAATCATCACATTTTCTGTAATGCTCCTCCATTTTCATAATATGATAATATCCCTGCCTGTCTTTGCTTATTATTGCATGCTTTCTCCATAAGGTCCTGTAAAGCAGAGAGGGAGAGCTCTCCAGTAGTGTTGTTCCTTCTGGGCAAATATTTAACTGTAGTCCATGCAACCTCAGTGGTGTCGAACTCACACANTCTCCAGTAGTGTTGTTCCTTCTGGGCAAATATTTAACTGTAGTCCATGCAACCTCAGTGGTGTCGAACTCACACATATATGGGGGCATCCTGATAACTTGATGTCCAACAGTTAAAGTAATTTTAAAAAACTTTTTCTTGAGGTCAGTGTTTTGTGATTAAATCAAAGAGAACATATATTCTAGTTTTCTTTACAAGGTACTACTAATTTTCTTTTCAACCAATCAATCAGTTCACATTTAACTTTGTACCTACACAGTGGCTCGTCAACCTTTTTACAGTGTCATGGTGCATTGTCCATAACAAAGACAGGTGCAGAGACAAGATCTGGATTAACCTTTTCTTATAACCTTTAAAAATTTGCTGAATTATCTAAAAGTACTTCAGAACTAGAATTTTGGTGGTGCACAGTTCTCATAATAATTACTTAGAAAAAGTGGTACGTATGTTTTCATCTTATATTTTTGTGAGGAATCTGCTGCCGGAGTTTGTCAGTGTTGCTCAAAAACATTATGTACATATTTTTGCAAGTGATGTATTAGCTTGCTCTTTTTTTTTTTCAAAGTGCAGTTAATAATTCTATATAATTCTAGAAAAGTGTATAACTTAGACTGGCTCTTGTTTATCATGCATTCTTAGTGTGTCGTGCACCAGTGGCATATTTGAGACTGGAACCCAGGATTTGGTAATTTTCTAGTTTAGGGGCTTTTCTGAAAATAATAAAAAAAACTCCAGAAAGTGGTATATTTCGANTCTCCAGTAGTGTTGTTCCTTCTGGGCAAATATTTAACTGTAGTCCATGCAACCTCAGTGGTGTCGAACTCACACACATATGGGGGGCATCCTGATAACTTGATGTCCAACAGTTAAAGTAATTTTAAAAAACTTTTTCTTGAGGTCAGTGTTTTGTGATTAAATCAAAGAGAACATATATTCTAGTTTTCTTTACAAGGTACTACTAATTTTCTTTTCAACCAATCAATCAGTTCACATTTAACTTTGTANTACAAGGTACTACTAATTTTCTTTTCAACCAATCAATCAGTTCACATTTAACTTTGTACCTACACAGTGGCTCGTCAACCTTTTTACAGTGTCATGGTGCATTGTCCATAACAAAGACAGGTGCAGAGACAAGATCTGGATTAACCTTTTCTTATAACCTTTAAAAATTTGCTGAATTATCTAAAAGTACTTCAGAACTAGAATTTTGGTGGTGCACAGTTCTCATAATAATTACTTAGAAAAAGTGGTACGTATGTTTTCATCTTATATTTTTGTGAGGAATCTGCTGCCGGAGTTTGTCAGTGTTGCTCAAAAACATTATGTACATATTTTTGCAAGTGATTTATTAGCTTGCTCTTTTTTTTTTTTCAAAGTGCAGTTAATAATTCTATATAATTCTAGAAAAGTGTATAACTTAGACTGGCTCTTGTTTATCATGCATTCTTAGTGTGTCGTGCACCAGTGGCATATTTGAGACTGGAACCCAGGATTTTTCATTTCTAGACTGATTGATTTTTAAAATTTGGCACAAAGTTGTTTTGTTGTTGCATAGGGCAATAAGTGACAAAATACCTTTCTGTCTCAGTCAAGGGTTGAACTCACACCTTTTCCAAAGTCAAGTGGCCAATGAGGTCTTTGAAAATGCATGTTAGAATCTTTTTATCTCTTGCTCTTTCTATGGGTTGTTATCCTATCCATACAGGCTGTAGCCATCCTGTTATCAGAGAAGGAATATTTGTTGCATCATACCTCGGAATTAGAAAGAGGCATTGCAAAAATACTGTTTAAATTTTCTAAACATTGAATACATCCACTCAAAACTACATAGCATGTACAATACATATTGTTACGCGNGTACTGTTTAAATTTTCTAAACATTGAATACATCCACTCAAAACTACATAGCATGTACAATACATATTGTTACGCGCTCGCTTCCCTTGACCTATCCCACATGAGTGAGTAGAAGAGAAGGACAGAGTAGTGATATAATAGCGAATAGCGAGTAGCGAGTCACAAAGGGATGTTTGAATGACATGCGAGCGATAATCTTATCAAGGTTTTAAGTTATAAAGGCGTGCTGCTGCACATTCTTTCGCATGACGTCATGATAAGTCTTTTGCAGCTCACACGCTCCGGACCTTCCGCAGAATGAATTTCAGTGTTTATCTAAAGGAATATTCTTGTTTAATGACCTAGTCTCTCAGCGTGACTCAGGGTGCAGGGAATGTTCCAGACCAAGGTCAGCTATAATATTTAATTGCGATGGACCTCTGAGCCGAGAGTTTATAAGAGTTGGGATCTTGGCGATTGCGTGACCTTAAGCGATAGACAGTGAGCCAGGAGAGAAATGAGTGGGGATGGAAGTGACCAGCAGGAGTAAAATCTGTGACTGCGAAAATCAGTACAGTGAAGGGTGCGACTGGCTGGCAGGACTATTGAACTGGATGCGTGAGTGAAAAAGACATTTCACATGATGGCAACAGACAGACCGAACACATGTTAATAATGAATATGATTTAATTAACTAGAGCAAAACAGAGACATTGAAAAGCATTTTAATTAGAGTTGAGGTAGACATTAAATATTGCGCTCTCTTAGAAATAAAAAGAGTAATAGTGGAGATAGATAATTTAATGTTGTAAATAATAGCTGTGTGAATAATCAAAAATCTAACTTTTTCTTTTATTTTTGCTTTTGACATGCCCACCATGCTGAACTGCAAAGCTGCACCCAGCGACCAGGAGAGCCACTGCAGAAGCTATGGCAAGACGTGCGACTTTCCCACCTATCTCTGAGAGGGTGCCCCAAGGAGGCTCGCAACATCATCGCAGTCGGCTTTTTCATTTAGGCCATCGCTGATACAGAGGTACTGCAAGTGGTAATTCTGGCTGCACACCACAACATGCAGGACACCTTGGCCTGAGCACTGGAGGTGGAGTCAGCAAGACAGGAGTCCGCACCACGACGTCCAGTATGGGCAGTGACGCTGAATAAAGATGATGAAGACAGCATGAAGAAGACAATGAAGGAGTTGCAGTTGGCTTTGAAGGACATTGCTTCCAGGGTACGTGCTACGGAGCTTCACTGCCCCCCACCCAAACTGCAGGAGTGTTGGTCATGTGGACAGCTGGGGCACCTGAGTGTCTATTGACCACAACAGCAGCAGCGGGAAAAGAGGCAGCGATGTGAAGAACAAATGGCTTCGATGAGCGCATGCAATTACTTGCGTGAAAAAATTTGTGAGCTTCGTGCATGTGCTCAACAACTGAGACACCACATCAATGAGCTGATGCTGCAAGCTGCACACCTCACAAAGCAGTTGGAAAATGCACTCANAAAAGAGGCAGCGATGTGAAGAACAAATGACTTCGATGAGTGCATGCAATTTCTTGCGTGAAAAAATTAATGAGCTTCGTGCATGTGCTCAACAACTGAGACACCACATCGATGTGCTGATGCTGCAATCTGCACACCTCACAAAGCAGTTGGAAAATGCACTCGATGACCTGCAAGTGCTGTCCAGAAACTCTGTGCACTCTGTGCCATATAGCAGTGAAAGGAGCCCATGGCATGTAGCGAGTGATGGGATGGCCCCTCTCAGCACTGGCTCTGAGGATAGCAGTCCCAAGGAGGATTTGCTTCCGGAGGCAAAGAACAAGCTGCATGACCTGAAGAGGAGTGAGGCAGTTGACACGAGCTACCAGTGCTTCAGGGTATGTCAGATGAGAATCCAGCCACAATCTGCGGCATCCACAGCAAATCCCAACGCTTTTCAGATTGGTAGACGTAGTCTAAAAGAAGATGCATGGGGAACTTCTGTAGTGGCATCATCATTTCAAACTGGTGAAGTGATTTGTACTTCTGCAAGGCAATAAATTGAGAGAATCCAACATAGCAGCAGGGGATACCTGCCGAGAGTATCCAAAATTCTCTTGTGGTAGTTTATACACAGCAAGAGCCTTTTAGATATAGTGACAGGATGAAGACCCAGTATGACAGGAGAATGTCAAGCGAGGTATTTCAAGTAGGACAACTGGTGTGGCTGTACAACCCACAGAGTCGAAAAGGGTACTGCTCGAAGCTGCAGAAATGTTGAGAAGCGGCTGGCATGCTCCTGACCTTCAGAAGATATAATTTCTGTGTTTATCTGATGAAATATTCTGGTCTAATGACCTAGTCTCTTTCAGCGTGACTCGAGGTTTAGGGAATGTTCCAGATAAAGGCCAGCGATAGTATTTAAGTGCAATGGGTCTTTGAGCCGAAAGTTTATGAGAGTTGGGAATCTGGGAAATTGTGCGACCTTAAACGATAGACGAATAGCCAGAAGAGCAATGAGTGGTGATGGAAGTGACCAGCGGGAGTAAAATCTGTGAATGCGAGCATCAGTGCAGTGAAGAGTGTGACTGGCAGGTGGGACTATTGAACTGGATGCGTGAGTGTAAAATACATTTCACGTGATGGCAACAGACAGACTGAACACATGTTAATAATGAATATGATTTACTTAACTAAAGCAAAACAGAGACATTGAAAAGCATTTTAATTAGAGTTGAGGTAGACATTAAATATTGCGCTCTCTTAGAAATAAAAAGAGTAATAGTGGAAATAGATAATTTAATGTTGTAAATAGTAGCTGTGTGAATAAATCAAAAATAAAACTTGGTTCTTTTATTTTTATTAAGACGTCCATCCCTCAGAACTCAGATTCGCCCCTTAGGCTTCTTGTAACAATATTTAGTATAGCAAAAGTGGCTGCTTGATAACCTCTGATTAAGTCACAATGAAAAATGTTATGAGAAAAAACAATAATGCCCACCATGAAAATATGTGCATAGCTTAAAACTTATCTTATTTTTCCTCTACAGGCATGGTTTATGGGTCTATTGATCCTGCTTGCTGTGTTTACATAGCCTTTGTGATGATCTTTAACATACAGCACTGTAATTTTCTGCTCTTTTCATGCGTGGCTTTTGCAATTGGTTCAAGCAAACACTTATTTCTGGCTCCCTGGTTATAAAACAAAATAACATTCTTTACCATCTCCCAATTTCTTCTATGAACAACTTTATTATAATGCTGATTTTGAATGTCTTCATTGGTTGACCAAGTGTAAGGGGACAAAATGTTTTTGAAATGGCATCAGACTGTGGCAGGCCACACACTCAGCTACCTCATCCCGCATTGGCTGTATCCATGTACCTGGTAAATTCACCTACCAAGACATCTGGAGTGAACATTATGCCAATTGGAATTAAGCCAATTTCAGTTAGCCATGTTCTAGTTCCATTTCTTCTCTAGCTCTTAGTTGGAATGCTTAAATAATTCTACCCAGAAAATAGTCAACTAAGGATCCTGATTTTAGAATTGGTCTCAATACAAGATTTAAACATAGCAACCATTGCTACATCATACTTTTCAATAATTAGCAATCAAATGAGGGGCTGCAAAGCAAACATAAATTAAATATAAATACAAATCATAAAGCTGTGCATTAGTGCACTTTGAGTGTGCAGATATTTCTCTATAATACGAAAAAATGTTATCAAAGCCTATAAAATTGTTATTCTCAAAAATTATTTGTTATTCATCTGAAGGAAATAGTATCAACTCAGCCTATGTACAGTAATATTAGAAAACGAACACCAATAAAAATACATTGTGAAATTACAACCATAAAATAAGTATATTTTCACATGTTCAGTTTGCTGACCTGCAGAAAAAATTTATAATTATAGTTGCATATATTAATTACACTCATATGTACTGTGTGGCCTGAAAGTTAGTTTTATTAGTATTTTCTGTATTTTGCAAGCATTTCAAAAACCAATACTAAAAATAACAAATCATTCCATAGTGTCTCTCTAGAAACTAATATGCCTGTGTGAACATCTGTAATCAGTTGATAACATTAGTAGGGTTATAGGAAAATGTAAACTAACCATTATCTGAAGTTATTTAGTGTAAAAATGGGTATTTCTCGTATGTTATTAAATTTTAATGTTGGTTCACTAATACACAACATAATTATTGTAGTGTTCTTGCCATTTTCATGATGATCATGTTGCTCTGCAATAATGTATGGTATGTGGAAAGTGGCATTACATAAGTCATAATGTGGAAAAAGCACACTGTACACTGAGCTTTAGACTATTGGTAAGACTTAGTTATTTCTCTACTGTAAGTTTAGTGCATCGGTGTATGAGTGATTATGTTGTAAAATCATGAATTTTAAATTGTAAAAATAATTTGTAAAACCTGTGATTAGTTTCATAANATGTGGAAAAAGCATACTGTACACTGAGCTTTAGACTATTGGTAAGACTTAGTTATTTCTCTACTGTAAGTTTAGTGTATCGGTGTATGAGTGATTATGTTGTAAAATCATGAATTTTAAATTGTAAAAATAATTTGTAAAACCTGTGATTAGTTTCATAGTACCGTTTGAGGCTAAAGTAAGCAATATGCCAAACAGAACATTAAATGTTACTTAAAATATTTAATTTTTTTTTGTAATGGGAAAGTAAAACAATTCATTCTGACTAATTCTTCTCTCAGGTGAGGTTATCAAAAAAATTTTGTGGGACATTAGTTTTTTTGCCTTCGCCCCTCTCCACCATTTTTGCACATAATTTTCCTTCTGGAACACAGATGTGATATGGGAACAGAATAGAAGACAATTCATTAAAATTTGTTGGGTGTTTTGANATTTTCCTTCTGGAACACAGATGTGATATGGGAACAGAATAGAAGACAATTCATTAAAATTTGTTGGGTGTTTTGATTAGTGCAAAAAGCTTTGGAAAGCTTGCTTTTCTGCATCAAACACAGATTTAATTCACAATTATGATGTGTTAATGTAAATTTGCAAGCAGTTCTTCAACACATAATATGTGTCAGGTGTTGATTCCAGCAAGCACTGCCTTCACTGTAAGGGTGATGTTTGTGCATTATCCATAGTAATAATCTGGGGTTAGAACTCAAGAGTCTGCCTGTGATGTGCGCAAGTTCCTTCACCAACTGTGCACTGATTCATGTTTTGACAGACATCTAGTTATTAAAGGTTTTAAAGGGCTCAGCACCATGTGCTTGGGTATGCAATATTTCTAAAACATACTGAATAACTGATTTAGCTAAACTGCAGTATTATGAATATTATTTACTCATTACTTTATAATAACTAAGATTTTGAAAATATTTCACATGTCAACAGAACTTTATACCTAATATTAGCTAAATATGAATTGTGCCCATTGTTAGCTAGAACTCAGTTCTACAGGATGAGTATAAAAGAATATCCCTACTTTGAAGGTCTATAATATCAAAGCCAAACAACTTACAACCTTGATTGAAAAATCAAATGAACCGTGGAACTGTGAAGTTTGTTTACCATACATTCATAAATGTTCAATGTGACCACCATGAGCGGCCCGAACGACATCTACGCAATAATCAAACTCGTTCCGCGCTCTTGTCAGCATGTCTTGTGTTACGGTTCAGATGGCGTTTGTAACTCTCGGTTTGAGGCGGTAGCGAGCTCGCATTCAACATGTCAATGTGAAGGGGACGGTCTGATGTTTCCTTTGTGTGCCGAGAGATGACACTAGGAGCATCTGTCATCGCACTATGAGCGTGTGTTGTGTGTTAGTCCGCATCACAATGTCGACGGAACAACAGAATTCATTCTGTGTTTTTCAGTTTGCTAAATGTGAATCGGTTATGACTGTTCAACATCGTCCTATCGATAGGTGGAGTATCGTACTTTGGTTTTGTCAGTTTTGTGACACAGGGTGCCTTTGCAAAGGCAAAAAGTTCCAGGCAGCCACGTGTGCCCGAAGAGAATGTGCAATGGATTGAACAAGTGTTTGTTCGCAGTCCAAGAAAATCAATTTGACGAGCTAGCCGGGAAATGCAAATCCCTCAATCGACGGTATGGACAGTGTTGCGAAAGCGATTGCTGTACAAACCATACAGGTTACAGCTTGTACAGGCTCTGTGCGTTCGTTCTTGCCCAGAACGAGGTAGACGATGCCTTCATGTCTAAGCTGATTTTTAGCGATGAAGCAATGTTCCATACAAATAGTAAGGTGAACCGGCACAACGTGCGGATATGGGGTCAGGAGCCTCCACATGAAACCACCGAATACGAGCATGCTTCCCCAAAGTGAATGTGTTTTGCGCTGTATCCAAAGACACTGTTTTTGGCCCTTTCTTTTTTCACAAGCCCACCGTTACTGGAATCCCATATTTGGACATGCTAACAGAGTGGTTGTTTACTCAGTAAGAAGAGGCGGCGGGGGACTTCATTTTCCAGCAGGATGGTGCACCACCCCATTGGCACCTAGCTGTTCGCGGATACCTGAACGAGATGTTGCCGCAAGGCTGGATTGGTCGAGGCAAGGCTGGATTGGTCGAGGAGCAGTTGTTTACCAGGCTCTGCATCACTGGCCCCCAAGAAGCCCGGATGTTACCCCATGCATTTTTTTTCAAGGGGGTTCATAGAGCATTAAGTGTTTGATCCACCATTGCCGGCTAACATTGACGACCTCAAAACGAGAATATCGGACGCCATCCAAACCGTAACACCGGACATGCTGACAAGAGTGTGGAACGAGTTTGATTATCGCGTAGATGTCGTTCAGGCCACCCATGGTGATCACATTGAACATTTATGAATGTATGGTAAACAAACATCACGGTTGTAGGTTGTTTGGTTTTGATATTATAGACCTNTCACATTGAACATTTATGAATGTATGGTAAACAAACATCACGGTTGTAGGTTGTTTGGTTTTGATATTATAGACCTTCAAAGTTGGGGTATTCTTTTATACTCATTCTGTATAATTTTGCATTTCACTTAATAAAAATTTTTCTGTATTTCGTTTAGTGAATTCTGTAAATGTTTAACATCATCAGTTTTTTATTTACAATTATACATATTTATTTACCAGATTCTGAAAAAAGTGAATGGCGACTGAAAATAAAATAATTTGACTTTTTCCATACTACACTAACGAATGGTTTTGTACCGGCAGCCTTACACACTGTCAATATGGTTGCTTTAACAAGAGTATTTTGTTGCAAATGTGACATTCAAACAATGNACCGGCAGCCTTACACACTGTCAATATGGTTGCTTTAACAAGAGTATTTTGTTGCAAATGTGACATTCAAACAATGCTATTTTTCCAAAAACTTGATTTCAGTACAATAATTCCAATAAAATTATCAGAAATAATTTAGTAATTTTATATTATGATGATATTTAAAAGAATGTAGACCAAGAAAAATAGATGCAATATGTTAAAAATATTAATTTCTATATAGAATTCCAAAATGAGATATTGTGTTAACAAAACTAAAAAAGATGNAGCAATATGTTAAAAATATTAATTTCTATATAGAATTCCAAAATGAGATATTGTGTTAACAAAACTAAAAAAGATGGTCTTATATATCTTGGCTATAAATCTTCACATTATACTAAGGATTTGTTTAATATAACGTGGTTTCATTCTACTTCGACAAAGAGAACAATCAAAAAAGTAATAGCAAGAAGTTACTGGTATAACTAATAAGCCTACTTTCCTCAACATGGATACAAATAATTTTGATGAAGTTCTTAAAATGTTAGATGGGAAAAGGATCTTGACTTTTGTTGACAGTGATATCATTAAAGATGGACTCTGTTGATTGATTTGCAAGATATAACCAAACTTTATTCATTCATGTAGTATTATCTTACAAAATGGAGGAGAAAAGGCGCTGCAGACACATTTGATTATTGTAAAAGATACTGCCAGCATTATAGTTACGTTAAATTTGGTTACATGGTTTTGTATATATAGAATAACAAACTAAAAAATTTTATAGTGCTGCCATTTTGAAAACAAGTATCAGGCTCATTTAGAATATTTCAGTTTTCATGGCGTACTGTATTACTACTTGTTTACTAAATTTGGTATGAATCTGTTGGTTGTTTCCTGAGATATGACACTACTTAATTTGTGTGGTACTATCTTATGAAATGATGGACTAAAGAGGCCCTTGATAGATGCATTTGATGACGGTATTAGATACTGCCAGCATACAAAGTTAAGTTGAGATTTGTGGCATAGTTTGGTAGATATAGCATGGTAATATAAAATTTTTATATGGCTGCCGTTTTGAAAATAAGTGTGTGACCCACTAAAACATATCAGTTTACATGATCTACAATAGTACCACTTGACTGCCGAACATGGTAGGAATCAGTTNGTGACCCACTAAAACATATCAGTTTACATGATCTACAATAGTACCACTTGACTGCCGAACATGGTAGGAATCAGTTTATTGTTTCCTGAGAGATGACATAAAATCTTTATCTTTCATGTAATGCTATATTACAAAATGGTAGATAAGAGGTTGAGTAGTGACACATTTAATGCTTGTAATATATAATTTCAGCACAACAAATCTGGTCAAAAGTGGTTAAACGGTATGGTAGGTATAGCAAATGAACAGAACATATTTATGTAGGTACCATTTTTTAAATNGTGACCCACTAAAACATATCAGTTTACATGATCTACAATAGTACCACTTGACTGCCGAACATGGTAGGAATCAGTTGATTGTTTCCTGAGAGATGACATAAAATCTTTATCTTTCATGAAATGCTATATTACAAAATGGTAGATAAGAGGTTGAGTAGTGACACATTTAATTCTTGTAATATATAATTTCAGCACAACAAATCTTGTCAAAAGTGGTTAAACGGTATGGTAGGTATAGCAAATGAACAGAACATATTTATGTAGGTACCATTTTTTAAATAAGTGCCTTATCCATTTAAGTCAAATGTATTAACATGCCCTACAATTTACTCATATGCCAAATTTGGCAGCAATCAATTATGTAGTTCAGTAGATAAAATGTAAAAATCTTAATTTTTTATTTTGCACTATCTTCCAAAATGGTGGATCAGTAACATTATAGCTGTATAAATTCAATGTTTACGTGGTGCACTGTGAATGTACCAAATTTATTTGAAACTGCATAAATGGTTCTCAAGATACAACATAATGCCCCAAATTTTAAATTTACCACCATTTTGAAAATAAGCATCCTGCATGATTGAAAACTGTAAAAGTTGGATGTACTTACTAAATGCTATATGTGGACTGAGTATGGTGTAACTTGGTTTAAATGTTATTAGGGAGGGGACATACATTCCAGACAGACAATCAAGTGATTGCATAGCCTATCTTTCCTTTGGAAAGTAGGCTAAGAAAGTAGTAAATAAAAATTTTTTTTGAAAGTATGTAGTGAAAATATATAAATAGTGCAACATATTTGCAAAATCACTCCATGTATATAATTAATTATTTATACACTAATGTGNAAGTTGGATGTACTTACTAAATGCTATATGTGGACTGAGTATGGTGTAACTTGGTTTAAATGTTATTAGGGAGGGGGACATACATTCCAGACAGACAATCAAGTGATTGCATAGCCTATCTTTCCTTTGGAAAGTAGGCTAAGAAAGTAGTAAATAAAAATTTTTTTTGAAAGTATGTATTGAAAATATATAAATAGTGCAACATATTTGCAAAATCACTCCATGTATATAATTAATTATTTATACACTAATGTGCAGTTGAATTATACACACTTGTCATGTTGGCAAAATGGTGCTGTGGTCAACACTTTGAATGGAATAGTGCCCAACTATTCATGAGTGGGATTTTGTCAGACCTTATACTGGCCATCTTAGTAACAGTCAAGCACAAAGTGGGGAAGAAACATTATCTCAGCAAATTTGATTGGGACTAGAACATTGGGTGAAGTGTATTGGGCACTCCATCTCCGTTGTTGGGCAAACAATAGGATTTCCACAGGCCACCGTATCAAGAGTGTAACATGAGTTCATGGAGTCGGGTAAAACCACAGTCGCCAGGGACAACTGCAGTGGTATACAATGTATCAATGTAGGGTAGTTGTCTGCTGACTCTGTTGGTAACAGCAGTTAGACAAACCAGAGTGCAGCAGATCACTTGCAAATTCAATGCTAGAGCATGATGACCTATGAGCAGCTATTCCATCCAGAACCATCTCCTCGCTACGGGGTACAGGAGCAGCCACCCCACTAGGAAACCTGTACTCAACACGTCACGAGGCTCTACAGTTTATGTGAGTGCGAAATCTCTGCCATTGGATCCTTGATGCATGGAAAAAGGTTGCTTTGACAGATGAGTCAAGGTATATAATACACGGCGATTGCAGGTTATGAACGTGTTGCCAAGCACAAGAAGCAATGGGTCTCTCATGTCAGCAGGAAACAGTTCAGACCAATGGTGGTGGTATCCTTGTATAGGGACTCTTAATGTGGTATGAATAGCCCCTGGTATACGTTCCATTCTCCCTCACCGGCGAATGTTAAAGGGACCTGCTGGCAGATCATGTATACCCATTTCTGCACCTGTAGTACCCTGCAGGCAACCTGTACCTATATAAAGACAAAGCACCAGCCCACCACTTCCCCATTGTGACAGAATTATTGAATGTACACTCCATGACTTGAGGTAGCTTGCCTGGCCCCTGAGGTCACCTGACCTCAGTCCTTCCGTTCATATCTGGGATGCTGTTGAGAGGGATGTGCATGTTGATCTCCATGCGTTGTGGGAGGCTGCGCAGTGGTCATGGATTAGTATGGCCCCCGACCGCTTCTGGTGCCTCGTGGATTCCATGCCAACCTGCATCACAACCGTCATCAGGGCAAAAGAGTGTGATTGCTACATGCTACTAAGCTGATATCTATTTCAGCTGCTCATGAATGTAGTACATATATTTGTGCATGTAAAAGTGTATCTATATACATAGACACACAGTCGGCCTGTTAAAACTCGCAACAGTGTTTTTTTTCGNTAAGCTGCTATCTATTTCAGCTGCTCATGAATGTAGTACATATATTTGTGCATGTAAAAGTGTATCTATATACATAGGCACACAGTCGGCCTGTTAAAACTCACAACAGTGTTTTTTTCATAACATCTTAACTAACACTAAAGCATTTGGAATTTCCCATGGTAAAAAAGGTCTGGGCAAAATTTGAAAAATATTTAACAGGCTTGATTATATCTGATGACAGAAGACTTAAACTCTATTATATTACACACATGACGTAAAACATACCAGTCCTGTCTGTTTTTATAAACTCCATTACACACATAGCATAGAGCATATCAAGTGTTGTTTGTTTTATGAACACACACTACAAACTTTCAGCCTAACACTGCAACAACTGACTCCTTATAGACATGCATGAGTTCTTGGTCGGGAGAGTTGGAAGGGAGGTAGCATGGAATATTCATGCTGTGCTGCCACAACACCACTGGGTTACAGCTTTTTATTACCCTCGTGCTGCACGTGCACACATTACATACTGCTTTTTTCAATATTAAATCTACTGTGTTCTTTTCCCATACACGTCCGTCCACTATCTGTAATTGCATAAATGTGGTATTTGAGAGTGCAGATGTGTGAATATGGTATATGGCAGCTTTAATCAGTTTTGTAGGGGTCGTGAACATCCACAGTTTTCACACATCTATGGATATCTCAGGACAATATACCGCAGATAAAGCAGGCCAACTGTACCATGGAATTATTGAGCCAAGCAATAAGATAGGGAAAGAACATCATCATGAAAAAGCTCAATTGCGTGAGACAGGAACCAAAAACAAAAAGAATTTACAAGACGTTTACAACAGAATTACGGGTAAATAAACAAAATGTACATTTTTCAAAAGTAACATATTATTTCATAATAGTTTTAAAGTTTACCAACCTTAAGATCTAACAGGCTATCACAAGTACGTAAGATTAGGTAATACTTCTCACGGTGGAACGAAGAGAGGCTAAGAAAAGTCTGTGCATGTATATATGTAACTGTAATAAAACAGAACACACAAGTAATAATATAAATTCTTGAGGTCATGATGCGTGACGAAGCACGCGAGTCAGCAGACAGATGCAACAGGAGAGAAAGAACCATCGCGAACCCTACAGTGTTGCCAGGCGGGTGTGTGCTAACATGCTGCATTATCTTGTCTCCCGTCATTTCTATCCTCACTTGACCACTCTGTTGGAAAACTATATTCGGTAGTAAAACAACATGTTGAAGAAAAAGTCAAAACAAATGTCCTTCGTTATCTATAAAGATAACGTTGGTAAGGAGTAAGATAGCTTGATTTCATGCTGCATAAATGCTAAAATCCAGGTATGTAAACATAATTTTTTAGTAGTTTTAACAGGAAATATGTAAACAAAATTAAAAAAGTAAATACTGTATTAGTAAAATATATTTCACAAACATATACGAAACCAGTAAAATAAAAGTAAACTTCACAAATTTTTTTTCTGATTAGCATATAGCATGCCAAGGAAAATTGTTCATTTATTAACGAGTCCACATAAATTTAACATGATATATCTCTAAATTATGAGTTTTTATTTTTCTAATTTCTACTTCTAAAGTTCAGTTCTGTTGTGTATGCTAAGATAAGCCCAAGAAGTGGCATAAAAGTCGAGAACATATTTATATTTTATTAATAACTTCTTGACTTTTTACAAGCAGATTACATACAATTAAAATTATGTATAAAAATTTTAAACAATTTGTAAAATGAAAATTTTCTATGATCATACATTGTCAGTAATTACTATGAATCCAAAATTATTACACAGAAATGAATTTCTGCAAAAGGAGTGAAGCCGAGTCTTAATATACGAGCAAAGCATTATCATTGTAAATCATTAACACTTGAGCTGCGGATTATGTGCGAAAGAGCTGAACATTTTGTTGCACATCATTTTTAATAAAGGGCGTGTCCCAACAAGTACATATATTTAAAGCTGTCCACAAGGCTGATTCAAAATTTGTAAGGGTAATATTATGAAAGTTGTTTAATATTTAGTGTTTACCTACACTTAGCATAAAATTATGTTCAGTCATTTACTTACAACATTTATGTTAATGTAATAATGAGCTATGATTATACAAAAATTAGAAATAGATCTACTGCAATTGTCAGTACTGTAATAAAACTTATTGTATGTAATCTTGTTTTCCATCACCTCAATACAACTTACAATAAGAACTGCCAAGCTGTTCGATGTACAATGTTTCACTTCTGAAATTGTTTTTATTGTGGCAACATATTTTGTAGGCCTGCCTTCCATGAATTGATATTATTTTATACATTGGGTTGGACACAGTGCAAAAAATTAGTTATAAAAAATTTATGTTTCCTGTACAGAGCCTTTCAAGCACAACAATATTAGAAAATGATGAGCTTGTCCTACACAAAGAGTAAAACATAGGTGTCATGAGGCATTTTTTTTAGAACAGAAATGGAAAAAGCAATTAAAAGTATACTTCGGAGACTACTTATATGATTTAGTTGCTGTGCTAAGTGAGTTTGCATCATGTAATGATGCGAGTTAAAAATGTTTTTCCTCTAATAATGATGTCTAGCGGATGTTTTGATGTCTAACGGATGATTTACAGAACTTTGTTTACATTAGGCATGTATATTGGATCCCACTAAAAGTCTAATGCTGACACATTTCAAAAAAGATTTATAGACCTACTGATGTTTTAAATACTACATGAGGCCAGAACAAAGACAAGTGATGTATCGTCTGGCATGATTTCCACATGTGAAAATTCTCGATTGACCCCGCCAGGAATCAAACCTGGCTTGCCTTGGTGGGAGGTGAGCTCTCTGGCTGCTGCGTCTTTGTGGTTCCGGTCTAGACTGAAGAAAGATCAGTCTCCGACAAATTTTTTCGTATTCAGTGACCCATATTATTGCTAGTTTGAGGATCATTTTGCTTTATTACAGACTAACATTTAGTCTGGAGTGAGGGCAGGACAAATGATTCCCTATAGTCAGAAAGAAACATGGGGAATTTAAATAAGACAGCTTTGCTAATATTAAATGCAAATTGAAGATAGATCAATTTTACTACCAACAAAAAATACGTTTAAGGCAGATTTGTTCAATTTCTTAAAGGAAACATACTCAGATTTAATGGATGGAATGGTCCACGCAATAGCAAGGCTTACAAAGCCTTTTGAATTGTTATGACAATCAAATGTCCTCTCAGAAATCAAATTTTTACAATACATGATATTAACAATTTCAAATAGCATTTTAGTACAAAACATACATTAGTATATACTAAACGTTTTATCATAGTTGACCAATTCATTGTAAGTGTTGGTAGATAAGTGGTAACAATTTGGCATGTAGTGCTACAGACTACCAATTCAATTCTGCCATGAGTGAATGATATTTAATTCTTTTAGAATGTTTTTTTGTTTTGTATCTAGCATCAATATATAATTTATCATCATTATAAGGCAGTATCAGCCTAAAAAAAATTTATCCAGCCCATACCACCAGTTCACTGATATGTACGATGAAAAACTGACAAATAAAATGGAAGTATAATATTAAACAGTACATTAATTTTTCATCTTCTGTCCTGCAGTATTGCATACAGGATAGAAGGTAAATACACAAATATTTAAAGCAAAAAATTTTTTTTGAAATTATAATTTATTGCAATTGCATAAAAATAAATAATAGAGCAGAACATAAATTTAATCATCATGTACATACTGTTGTAACTCTATATATATACATATATATATATATACATACATATATATACATACATATATATACATACATACAGACAGTCCTCTACTTTCGCGCATTCGACTTTCGTACAATTCGCACTTTCGTACATTGGTTTCTTACACCATAAATTCGACTTTCGCGTGTTTGCTTCGTTCTTTCGACATAGCCTTTCGTACATAACCAAAAAAAAATATTGCGTGCATGCCTCCACGAGAAACGTAAACATCAAAGATATATGTATTGTTTATATTCTGTAGGTTTTGTCTTCGCAAATAATATTGCAGCAAAGTTGACTTATACTACGTAGAGACCTCTGGTGTGGATATACGGAACTATGTTTCCGATATAACTGAACAAATATGCAGTTGTATGTCTGATGTGTTACTACGCTATGGCGCTTTGCCGCTCCTGTTTAGAACTTCCGTTGTTTTTATTATGGTTTTTAGTTTCCTTTGAGGTTAATTTTATATCCATTGTTTTTTTTTTTTTTTTTAATCTATTGGCGCACGTACATAATTATTACACCACGCAATGAATAACAAACGTAAAAACGAAAGTAATGAAGACTCGGTGTGTAAGAAACAAAGAAAACATGTTGTAAATAGTGTACAAACAAAATTAGACATTATCGCGCAATCGGAAAGTAGCAAATCACTTGCGGCTATAGGACGGTCTTTCAACCTGAGCCGATCCACTGTGCGTTCTATTGTAAAAAGTAAAGGAAATATAAGGGACTATGTTATAAATTCGTGAAATCTTTCTTCTAAAATAATTTCAAAACGGCGGGGTGCAGCGATGGAAGAGATGGAACTGTCTTTAAAAGTGTGGTTAGATGATCAAAATGTGTCTTTTCAATTGTTTGGACTATTAGCTATATATTTAAACACTTTTAAATAACTTTGATGCATGATCTTGTTTCTTTGTGTGTAAATATATTGTTTTGAATATTTTTTTTTGTTTAGTTAAGTTTATTTTCCCATCTAGGAACGGAACCTCATTTATCACATTAAAATAAGGGTACTACTTTCATACATTTCAACTTTCATACACAAATTTAGGAACACATTGTGTATGAAAGTAGAGGACTGCCTGTGTATATATATATATACATATACATACACTCATTTGCAAAAAAATTGATCACCATAAACAAATCACGCGAGTACAAAGAAGGTTGCCACACATTACTGCCATAGCCCAACATGTGTCCCATTTGTGTTTAATGAAGTTTGCTTGCGCGGATGTGTCACTAGGGGACATACATGTTCCTTCATAATCTATAGCTGCAAGATACCGTAAAAGACCCTAGTAGCAGCGTGAGCNGATACCGTAAAAGACCCTAGTAGCAGCGTGAGCCACAGAGCCAAGTTCGTGAACACGCAGCATGTCCCGACAGCGCATTTGATAAGCCTTTTCCCAGCTGGGTGAGTTTGAGAGAGTCCGCATCGTTGACCTCTGAGAGGCAGGTTAGATGTTTCAGCACATTGCTCACCACTTGAACCATTCTGCCTACACTGTGAGTCAGTGTTGGATGCAATGGGAATAGGAGGGTACGCACACTCTTAGAGAAGATTTGGGTCTACCCCGGCAGACCACCAGCAGAGAGGATAATTTTATTGTGCATAAGGCTGTATGCACTCCACAGGCATCACTGTACACCATCCAGAGACATCATATTAACTGGGGATATACTTGTGTCAGACAATACCACATCCAGGTGGCTAGCAGAGCAGGATCTGTTGTCATGGCATCCCTTTCAACATCTACCATTATGACGTGTGCATCGCGAGCATGTGTTACCTTCTGCCGAGAATGGGCAGCTTGCAGATTGACGATGAGTGGTGTTCAGCGATGAATCACAGTTCTGTATTGATACAGACGGTTGCCAAATTTGAGTCTGGAGACTTCCTGGTCAGCTCCGTGATCTAAGCCTAATTGTATAGTTGCACACCGCCCCAAAGAGAGGTGTCGTTTCCTATGATTTCCGCTCCCCACTGGTGCTGATTGAAGGAACCCTGTTGGCATCGCTATACATCCAGGAAATTGTGTGCTTCCCTTCCTGGTGCAGCTTGACAACCTCATTTTCCAGTGGGATAATGCCTGGCCTCGCACAGCAATGGTATCTTTGGCCTTCGTAATGTCAGCATGCTTCCTTGGCCAGCTGGGTACCTAGACCTCTCACCCATCGAGAACGTTTGGGACCAGATTGGATGGGAACTACTGCAGATTTGGAGGTTACGTTATGCCATATGTGGCAGGATCTTCATCAGGAGAACATCTGACGTCTGTATGCCTCCATGTCCGACCGTATCGCTGCCTGTCTCCAACACTCCAACACCATATTTAGTGCATCCTGCAAGCGTTAGGTGAGTCGTGCTTAACCTCTCACTGTCATTAGCTGGCAGGCGGCTGATACAGTGTTTTACCATTTACAAAAGGAAGTAAACTCTCTTTATTAATAAAACGTAAATATTTAATAAGGAAGGCGTGTTCCGATAAAATAATTCTTAAGAAATTCATATATGTATGCTGGTTAGCAGCCAAATTAACATAATAACCAGGTTGCGAATCGGCCATTTACTTTGACAATAAGACTTTTTTTACTAATGTAACAATATTTTAAAAATGATGTGTGTTTCAGTTAAAATTATTCACCGGAATAAAGGTAAAAATTATTGTAGAAACCGAACCATGAATTGCCCTGATATTTGCTGCCCAACAATACAGTTTGTTTACTGTTTCTCGTAAAAAATCAGATGTTATTTTGTAGTCACAAAACAATTTTTTTAAAAGCAGTTATGTTTCAGTTAGAAGCGAGTTAGAAGTGCAGATATGAACGCTGATGTAACCGTCAAAATTAGCATAAAAAAAGCAGGCCTCGAATCTGCTTAAAACTATAAACATTGTTACATTATAGCTGTTGCACCATTTAAATGATATGGCTTCAAATTTGATACAAACTGTGTTGTTAGAGACATTTTTATTTCACATAATGGCAGTCTTGATTGCCTATAGTTTGAAACGTAAACTACATCAAAGGTAGGTTATGATCAACAACCACTCTATATCAACTGTCTTCCTAGTGTTGTGCTTTTTTTTTTCAGTGGCCGTTTGTATCTCACTTTTGTTTGTTCTCCCTCCGTATCGCTCGCTACCGCCCCTCTTCCAGCTGGTAGTATGCACTCAATACTTTTCGGCTTGGCAACTGGAGAACAGCCAACCATGAGTAAGAGGGGTGAAAAACATCCTCTCCTTTCTAAGAGAATGAGAACAGAGAAGTCCGTTGACTTACTTTTGACCACTTTATGCCTGTGCCGACGTGTTTCCAGACAAAGAAAGACATTTTTAACTGCTGTCATAAAAAAACGGACAAGATTAGAAAATCACGGTTAATCCACAAATCGGATGATCGAGTCATGGTTAAGCGGGGTTCTACTTATATACAAGGGTTGAATAAAAAAGTAATGCCAACACTGTTATAATTCCTACCTGGCGTACTTTATTGACAGAAGATCATCTGTTATATTTCGTTAGTGTAATTGCCCCCCATCTCTTATCACCTTCTGCCACACATATGGAAGGCATAATGCACCATCAGCGCGTCCATCTGTGTCTATGTCCTGCAGGAACCGCCCTATGGCATGGATAATGGCTTCTCTTGAATCGTAGTGCTTCCTGCAAAGCTGTTTTTCATGTTGTTGATAAGATCGTAACCACACTGTCTCATATTGGGTGAATATGGTGGCTGTTCCAGTGTCTCCCCACAAAAACTTTCACCCATCGCGCCACCGTATGTACAGCAACGCTGCATCACCACACGCTTCACGCTATCCCTGAAAACATTGTCGTGCACTCCGACCACATGACACTTCAATCTTGATCCATGCACGTTGTTCATCTTTCCTAAACATATTGTTAGGGCGCTTCCACTCTCCTCCTCTGCTTCACGGCACTGCCGCTTTTGACTGAATAACACACAACCGTTACCACTCGCCACACTTCCTCGTCTCACATTCCCTTATCAGCTATGGAACTCTTGTGGCGCTTTGACTCACCCCTTTGACAGCAGTGTTGCCACTACTTTTTATCCAACCTATGTGTATGTGTATATATATATATATATATGTGTGTGTGTGTGTGGGTGTGGGTGTGTGTGTGTGCCCATTTTTCTAGTTTGTGTCTTATTGGGACACTTACCAAAAAAATATTTTNCTCTCTTAAGCAGTACCTTTCAATCTTTGTGGCAGACAACCTAGAGGATTGGGATTCAAAGGTACCATTGTTTCTCCTTGCTTACCGCTCGAGAGTTCATGAGTCCACAAGGGTAACACTATCAAGGATGCTGTTTGGAAGACAGCTACGCCTTTCTAGTGATCTGCTGTTTGGCCGACCGACATAAGAGGAAGCTGAAGCGCCTGATTATGCCAGCGAATTATGTGACAGACTAGTTGGCATTCATGATTTTACTCGACAGCACCTCAGAATAAATAGTGACGGGATGAAGACGCGGTATGATAGGAGAATGTCGGGCGAGATATTTCAAGAAGGATAACTGGTGTGGCTGTACAACCCCCATAGGCGAAAAGGGTACTGCCCGAAGCTACAGAAATGTTTGGAAGGCCCTAGAAAAGATTTTGAAGAATATCAATTATATGGTCTTTCGGATTTGTTGTCAAGGCTCTCGGGCGTAGCCGAAGGTTGTCCACATTGACCGACTGGCACTCTACGAAGGTCCGGATGTTGCAGAGTCTGTTCGGGATGAACAGACTTGAGAGGGGGCAGTGTTACGCGCTTGCTGCTTTGTTCCACGCGAGCGAGTGGAAGTGAAGGACAGAGCAGTTATATGATAGCGGTGGTGGAAAGTCAATGGAATGTTTTGAACGACAAGCAAGCGAAACCCAGGAACCGCGTATCTGTTACAAAAGCTAGCTGACACAATAATCCTTTTTGCGGCAGGTGCTGCTGACTTTGATTGTATTGAATTTCTGTATTTATCTGAAGAATTTGTAGTAGTTTGCTGCCCTAGACCCATTCCCAAAGCATCATGCCCAATGAGCAACCAAGTTTGCTATAATCAAAGGAACTGCCATGTTTTTTGCTTCTGTGTCTTTGCCTACTTTGTGGCTCGAACTTATGCCACTTGGCCTCACCCCTTGCCAACTCCCCCAAAGTTGCAAGCTCTAATTTATGCCACATCAGTGACTTGCTTCCAAGTCTGTCGCATCTGCTCGACCTTCGCCCACCCACTCCCCTATTCCTATATAGCTCAATGTAGTTATACTCATAGAATTCATATCACAAGTAACACTTCACACCTAAAATGTATGTATGACATGTTTTACCACACAGCCTTTTATAAGCATAGTTGGATATAATTTCAATCCATTTAGATTAGGTCCTTGAAATTCAGTACACAGGCATCATTTCCCACCCTGAGACAGTATGTATAACATATAGCACCCCAAATAATTTTAAGGCATAATTGGCTACCATTTGGGAACCAGTGGGGCTAGGCTCTTGAAATTCAGTACAAAGGCATGACCTACGAATATGAGAACATTTTTTACAATAAGCCCTACAGGATTTTATAAGCATAGTTGACTATAATTTATGAACCTGTATAGCTGAGCCCTTGAAATTCAGTACAGATATAATTTCCTATCCCAATAATGTAGATATGACATGATAAGTTCTACTATGTTTAATAGTCATAGTTAGCCACCATTTGCGAACCATTTAGACTTAGCCCTTGAAGTTCAGCACATAGGCATCATTTGCGACCCAGAGAATGATAAGATCTACGATGGCAAAACAAAGAGAATGAATAAACTCGTACAAACACACTGCTGTGTCTAGGAAAACTACAGTGTTTGTGCGAGTTTTTTCATTGTCTTTGTTTTGCCAGTGTTGTGTTATTTGAGAAGCAGATAACTAGCCTGTGTCGTCTTCGGAGTGTTGTCTGTCGCTCATATATAGTTTTTCATATATATATTATATATTGGTTTTTCGTTTTTAGCTTGCTGTCCTGTTTTATTTGACTCAATTCCTTCATGGAATTTTCTGGTATTGTACATATATGTTCTTGACTACAGCATACCTGGCTTGCATTCTGTCGTGTCTGGTAAAACTGCAGTGTTTGAGTGCGTTTCTTTGTTGTGTTGTCCCATTTTGTTTCTACATATTTTGTTGGTGTTGTCCTATTTTTCAAGCAGGTTTCTAGCCTGTGTTGTTTTCTATGTGTTATCTATTGGTTGTGTATACAACACAGGCTAGAAACCTGCTTGAAAAATAGGACAACACCAACAAAATATGTAGAAGCAAAATGGGACAACATATATATATTGTAATTAGTTGCTCTCCTCTATTCCCTCTTGGAGTTTTCTAGTGTTGTATACACATTTATTTTCTCGTCCATAGGTTAGTTGTCTTTTTTAATCATTTTTTCGTATGCAGTCTTGTTTTTCCATGACAGACATCTGCATCACAATGATGAATGTCCAAAAATCTCCATCTAGAATTACAATGCATAAATACTTCACAAAGCAATATTTTAATACAAAATCACGCACAAGCCAATGGTGGGCGTTGCTATGAAAACAATTATCGTGACGTCATGAAACTAAATACTAAGTTAAAAAATTTGATTCAAATTTTTACACTTTACTTCCACAGTAAGTCACTCGATGTAAGTTTAGTGAAAATTTCTCTAGCTGCACAGTTTTAAAGCACACAACACTAACATTTGCTAAGGCTTACTGCTTTGCTTACGAAAAAAATCATTTTTTGCTTATAAAATTTAAATGCCTTCACTGATATGAACGTAACAGCACCAGAATACAAAGAGCATAATACCTAGCTGATGACAGTGTATTTCGGGAAATTGCATCTACGCATTTAATGCAGAATCTAATCTTGCCTCAAATTACTTACTTTGAAGTTTAATCAAAGAAGCCAGTACTTCATGTTTCATATATCTGCTCATACAAATTAAACTGTTCAGACAAATATTATAATACTGTTTTAACATATTCCCAACACTCAAGGAATTATTTCACATGGAGTATAAAACATTTTCATGGCGTTATTGTTTCAAAAAGAATGGCGTACGTGCCGACGTATTAACTTGTAAACTGGGAATAGCGTAAATACGAATGACCAAACGCACATTTATTTAAGCTTTCAGAATTTCAACATAGATAGCAAATATAACAAAACACTTTTTTGAAGTTTCTTCAAGTTTATTTGAGGTTCAAAATTTATACAGACTTAAAGTGCATTAAGTTTCACATCTTCGAGGTCAGCATATTATATGAATTTCCAAAATTTTGGGGCAAGAAACTACGTGGAGATACAATAGAAAGCAATAACAAACAATGCCACTTCACTCAGAACAGGTTTAGAAATGTTTTATTTGTTACTGTAATTAATACTTTATTTCAGGAGTTACAAACTGACATTGAAAATCACGTTGTTTGCAAAACGTTATGAGTGGCAGGTGACAACATTTTTTAACTTTACGGCTAATAAGGCGTTAAAACATGGAACTACTTCTCGAAGTTTGTTACCAACTTATCTGTGAGTATTGTGGTCATTGCTTATGTTAAAATATATGTAGTTACAGGCAGTGATTTTTTTCATAGGTTGATTTTAAGAGTGCTCACTTTATCGTGAACCACCTATAGTAAAGAAAATAATATAGTGCTGTGGGTTGAATACTGGTATCTAAAGAAACATAATATCTTTCTATACGCCAAAAACTTTGTTTCAAAACGCAGTGAGATGAGAACATAACATAAAAAAATTGTGTTATCTCATTTTTTTGAAAACGCATGTAAATCTATGGATGGATGCCATATAGCCTGTAGTGGTAGTAAAACTAAGAAGGAATGCCAGACAGATGCATAAGATGAGCGCATAATCAGCTGGGGTGCATGCAGTGTCAAGTGCCTACTAAATGGTTTGCATCTGTGCATAGCACCGACATTCTTTTGTTTTATAAACTGACATCAGCGAGATCGGGGTGATGAAACTGGACGGACAGTTCACGGAAGAGGTAGCACTGTGAATGTTTGTTTGCCAGCAGCAGGCATATTGGAGCACTTTTCGAGATAGTTATGAAGATGGCAAGTTATGGTAAGTGGTTAGAAAATGCCTTCTATTTCTCAGCTATGACAGTGAAGGTTCACCAGGAATAGAACGCAGATCACATTTCTGAAGTATCAACATTCTTCATGCACAACTACCTAAAGCCCATCCTTCAGGTACATTTTATACAGATAAGGCAAAAATTTATGATGAATAAATTAGAGGAGAATCTACTAACTATTATCTTAACTGATTACGCTAAGGCAGAAAATCAAAACTTGTGTTTTGAATACAATTTCGTACATGCTTGCAAATAGTTTACTATTTTAAATGCATCTGTAGTGATGGTCATATTTAACATTTTGTTGAGTGTGAAGTGAACATTAAATTTTTAATTGTCGCAATGCTGTCATATCCTTGACTTTGCACATATGGTAGTGGATTGGTAAATGTCTTCATGATCCAATGTCAGGAATTATTGCAATCTGATGACTGAGTCTTCTTGGACAAGTAAATTTGTGTTACAATTTATTTAAATTACTGCAACAAAAATGTGACGGCTACTTCAAGAATAAAACTAACTTTAACATCTTTTAAACCAATCTTGTTGACCATGCTAAATTAATACACCTGAAACCCTTGTTACTATTATGAAAATCATGATAGTAAACATGTTTATATCCCTAACAATGAAATTTTCTAAATTTGCNAAACCCTTGTTACTATTATGAAAATCATGATAGTAAACATGTTTATATCCCTAACAATGAAATTTTCTAAATTTGCCTTATCACCTTTTTGTATCCATAACCATCACCTATTTTTCTTTAGCTTTTAATGGTGTTGCTTAGATTCACTGCCCATTATGTCATTACTACTAACTTCAAAACAAAAGCAAGATTGTACAAACAATGCTGCTATTTTCACACACAATCAATGAGTGCTATGCAGGTGTGTATCAGTAAATATTNGCAAGATTGTACAAACAATGCTGCTATTTTCACACACAATCAATGAGTGCTATGCAGGTGTGTATCAGTAAATATTATTAGTTTTTAAAACCGCTCTATGCTTCCTTTTTATCGATGTACTATATACTCCTGGGTGCAGTCCTGCCCTTTTCGTGCTCAATGCTAGTGAAACCTCTGCCCCATTACGTAATCTTGAAAGTAAGCAGCACTCCGCCCATGGTGCGGTGCAGTTCTCAAAGCGATCTCATGTTGCCTGTCAGTGTATATAGAAGGGTTGATGTGCTGCTAGGTGGAGGAGAGGGTGACGCACAGTCTCCTCATACAGACAGCCCAGTCCATGCAGTGAGGGAACCAAAATTGCCACAGCGACCCTGCTTTCTCCATCAAAAATTCATCAATACACATTTACATTTTCTTCTTGTGTGACCAATACTGTGAATGTGCGATTCTGAATTTATGCATAATGGCACACCTCCAGAGATTTTTAAAACTGATCTAAATTTAAATTTGCATATGGTAATAATGTTATTGGTTGTACATTATTATTTATTGAATTTAATTATTAATAATTTCTTTCAGGTTTTTTTAGGGGTTGCTGCTCAGCCAACATATAAAGTCAAGCTTGGGGAACATAAATTTATTGAAAATGGTACAATAATATTGAAAACATTAGATTTGTCATGTAATAAAAGTTGCATTTGTTTTTTTTTTTTAATCAAACACATTTAGCAATTTTTAATAAGAAAACCAATAACCAATTTTTACATAATTGACTCTAAAATGATGGGGGTGTGTGTGCATGTGTGTGTGCGTGCGTGCGTGCAAACAATGAAATTTTTTTTTTAATGTGTGTTTACATTTGTATTTTAAAATCTTGGTAAGTTGTTATAAGTAAATGTACTTTCATTTAAAAAATATTAACGTAGAAAAAATCTTTACTTCAGGTGGGGTCCTCAAATATATCACTTAATAATAGCCTATACTAATTTACAGTTCTCGTAAAACACATTCTTTTGTCACAACATTGATTTTATTAAAATTTGAATTTGAATTTACTTTTTGTTATCAGAAATATTTTAACTATTACTTGATTCCTCAAAACGCAACTGAAATTAAGTCCACAAATTATGCTGGAAATGAGACTGAGATAATGAATGAGATGTTGAAATAAGTCCGTGGAAAGCAGTTGAAATCTTGAAGCCCTGGAATTGTACTGTAAATCAAGCTGAGATGTTGACTTGAGTCCATAACATGCATACCAAAACACAGTTGAAATGTAAAAGTCCTCAAATTATACTGTAAACCATGCTGCACTTTTAAACAGAAAAGCTGTTTTCAACTGACACAACTGTTGCTAACTAAATAGCAACAAAATGTAAAATATAAACAATAATGAAATAATACACCAAACTATTTGTGCATGAAGCATGCTATTCATCACATTTCTGCAATTTTGTTCTTTAAATTTTATTTTTTTTAGACTGATTCTTAACTAATTGCGTAAAAGATAGTGTTTGATTTAATTACTTGTACCATCCAAATACTAACATTGCACATCAACACGAAATTACACTTGAGAGTATAACGGTCGTAATACAAGGTCCTCACTTTGTAAGTGTGTGATGTCTACAGCAATAGTTAAAAATGGTGGGGAATTTTCAAAGGTCAGGTCCTCATTCTGACAATCCTCACATTGTATTGCATTTCACAGGGTCCTCAGATTATAATTGTACAAGATAATTAAACTTTAATTGCTTTTGATTATATTTTTATTTCATTGAATATAGTGAGATTAATTGTCCCATGTTATAACAAGCAACTGAGATTGTGATAACACCATAGTAAGGGTTAATGTTTATGTCTTGAAGGCTGCCAGATTTACTTTAGGTTGAATGATAGCAAATTCAAAATTCTGATCAACAGAGTATTATCACTGCTTGTTCCAAAATGGGTATCATTAGTAGAAATCACAGTTTTCAACATTATATCCAATAGGTAGAATTCTTGATTCAAATATCTGAGATCAGAACTCAGTACTAGGGGCGGGTGAAGCTGGAAATTTCATTTCAAAGCGAATTGGAAACAAATTTTTTAAAATATTCGTGAATTTGAATTGAATATAGAATCAAAGTAGTTTGTTGACAAGTACACATTGCACCAATTATTATTTTTTTAATTTGATGAATACATTCATTTTTGCAAGCTAGGTAAAAGTCAGATAAAATGGAAATGTTTTCCACTGATTTACAAAAAACTTTATCATAATTGTGTATCTAAATGGTGTGATTCAAAATAATATGGTTATATTACATTGCATACAAATATATTTGTAAATTACACGAGTTAATGTTGTGGAGTGTCAAGTTCATTAAAATTTTGTTTGGTCTCCATCTTTGTCTCCNCAAATATATTTGTAAATTACACGAGTTAATGTTGTGGAGTGTCAAGTTCATTAAAATTTTGTTTGGTCTCCATCTTTGTCTCCTACAAATACGCACGGCAAAGCTTGTATGCCACGATAAAATTTTCTGTACAAGCTCGGGCAGAAGCTTCCACAAGACCTGCTACCCGAGCCTGCATGCAAGCAGTTATGGAGGGTTGTTTGGAATAACCTATTCAACGATACTTGTTGCCGCATAAGTAACGACAAGTGCATTTTTTGTGATTTTACTTTTGCAACTATGGTTAAGGAACAATCTTCACTCACGACTTAAGCATTATGTGTTAATGCACAGAGTTTTTTTGTTATATCTGGAATTTTTATGTTAAATATACACAAATGTTTACTTTCATTTTCACACAATAGAATCAATAGACATTTTTGTAATTTATTATTCACTATTTGCTCATTTTTAATAGTTTTACACTCTTTATCAAAACAGATTAATAAAATATGATTGACCACCATCACTCCGATTGGTTGAAATTTCAACCTTGTAGAAAACCTTCCATTGAACATTGCACACAACCAATTTCGAAAAGTCCATGAAAACAGCCAGCAGTTGGCCAAATTTTCCATACAATCATCCATACAAGCGACCATGCAGGAATCTTCAATTGTGGCATACACCCTTAATGGTTCCATTCCTTTATTACTTGCTCTATGATTCAGTCAATGGAACACTGTTAGCTGTATGGGTATTCTGAGGCCATTCAAAACGGCGTGAAGTGTAGTTATTAACAATTTTTTTTTTTTATTACATTACTGAGATTTGAATTGCAATGGGTGCAGTTTCACAGCAGTTTAGTTTGTAAAACTTCCAGTTTAATCTCCCATTTATCACACCATTACATTAGGGATATAAACATATATTACCAATTAAAATCTGTGGTGCCGAATNGTTAGCCATTTTAGTGGCATACCTACTTCAAATAAAAACTTTGATGTTGATGTTACTAAGCCCATGTGTTTCTTATTTTGATTTTTGGGCAATTAATACTATGTAATTTAAATTGCCCAATAGCACTTTTTTTCCCAAAGTTCGAAGCAAAAAATTTTATTTCGAATACAAAGCCGAATATTAAAAATATTTGATTCGAATTTGAATTTTTGAAACTTCGCCCACCCCTACTCAGTACAATGGAATAGTAACTTTCAGAGAATATATCTTCAGCTTCCTCAAACACCAGACCAGAGTTGAAGTTGTTACTTTGACCGAAGACACAAGGATCAATATATCAACAGCCAGGGACTAAGGAAAACAGCAAACATGATGAGAATCCAAAAAGGTTAGAAAGCGGAATCCACACGAGCAATTAGTGGTCAAAAACAGACAAATGGGCTTAAAAGAAAGTAGGGAATGAAAAGATTTAAGAGGGTCAAATACCCTAAAATTTAACAAGTGACCAAAAAACAATAATATAAAACAAAACTATATTATTTAATTCTAACATATAATGCTAAGGTAAAATTATATTTGCCAAAAATTTCCTAATATATTAGAAATAGAAAATAGAAAATCTATATTTCAAAACAACCCAAGAAATAAATAATTACACATTTTAACTAGTAACCAGGTTACTACAAATAAAATACAAAATGGAAAACAAAACACAACAGTGTGACTTAACCTAGTACCACTGATTTTTTTAAAATAAAGCAATGGACCCTAAAGGCGATAATTTGTGGGTATTAGGTAACCAGGAAGTCCAGTTAGGATCATAAACAAAAGGGTTGTCCAACCAAACATAAACAAAAGACATAGGTTCTGCAACATTGAAACTAGTCAGGAAGAGGGTAAAATTTTTTCAAATGCGAAATATGGGATATAGTGAGTGAGATAAGCACCTGATTTTGGGTCAGCCACACTAGCTGTGGCCCGCATATGAAAACGCTATACCTGGTAAGGACCAGTCCAACGATATGCGAGTTTCATCAACTTGTTGAAAGCTCTGCTGATGGGGTGTGACTTGCATAGTACAAGTTCACCAACTCTTACGGGACTGTCAGTCCTGTTTTGATTATACTTAACACAAATACTTTTGTGTCACCTTTTAAGATTTTGTGGGCTGCTGCCCAAACATCAGTAATATTTTTAGTCTCGTCTTAAAGAAGATAATTTGGAGACCACAAATTAGAGAGTAGATTATTCAGCTTAAAAGTGAACATGAGCTTAAAACGCGAGGTCTTGTGGGACTAATTAAGTGCATAATTATAAGTAATCTGTAACCAGGGTAAGTTGTTATCCCACTTGGATTGATCCTTCACATGAAATGCTATTAGAGCTGAACGGAGGTTCATATTGAATCTCTCCACTTGCGAGAGAGGAGGATAATACGGCTACAAGGTAACATTTTTAATGCTGTGAGCTAAACACGTGTTCTTGAAAAGTCTCGAGATGAACTGAGGTCCATTGCCAGATACAATGGTTGAAGGAATGTGGTACTGAAGAGCTTGAGCAGTGGAATTAGCATCTGCTTTTCTTAAGGGGATTAACCAAACATATTTAGAGAAAGTGTCAATACACACAAATAACATGTTATGTCCAGATTTACTGCAAGGTAAAGGGCCCACAAAGTCAATAAACATTTTCTTCATGTGCTTTTCAGCCACTTCAGAAGCAAGGAGGCCTAAATGTGCATTCTGCACAGGTTTACTGAGAATACACAACTTACAAACTTTGACCCTTTAAGCAATGTCAGAATTCATTCCTTTCCAAATGAATTTACTATGCCTTAATTGTCTTATATGTTCCTAGATGATCTCCAAAAGGTGACAGGTGAAAATATTCAAAGACCATAGCCCTCAGATGAGTAGGCAACACAATGTGTTTTTGACCATCATGAGATTTACAGACAAGGATACCCTTTTCCAAAAGGTAGAGTTTGTGTTCCATGCCAGAAATTAAATTTTGTATAATGCTATTTTGCTCACTATATTGTTGTTGATGCTTTGCAATGTCTGTAAAGGCTAGAGGAAATTCTGTCAGAAGGTTACATTCAGTTTTGGGAATCTTATTAGATTTGTACTCTTCAAACATGCGTGGGAGGGTATTAGCAACTATATTTTGAGAGCCTTTTATGTGTCAGACCTTAAATTTAAAAGAAGAAATTTTTACTACCCAATGACCAATAGCTGAGGGTGAGCCAATAACCAAGTTCTAAATATTCTGGAATTTGTCAGTACCAAATACTACTGCCAAACATTCCAGTTTGTAGACTGTTGAAGACTGTTGAAAATTTCTTTTCCTGATGGGTGACTTTTTGTGAGGGGTAAGACATGAAGCGAAAGCAATGCTACAGAGCCAAACTGCAGGGGTTTTGGTCATGTGGACAGTTGGAGCACCTAAGAGCCTACTGCCCACAACAGCAGAAACAGAAGCAGCAGCAGCTGGAAAAGAGGCAATGAGGTGAAAAACAAATGGCTTTGATGAGCATAGTCAAGCACTTGTGTGAAAAAATTTGTGAGCTTCGTGTATATGTCCAACAACTGAGACACCACATAGGTGATGCTGCAAGTTGTGCATCTCACAAAGCAGTTGGAAAATGCATGCAATGACCTGCGGGTGCTGTCCAGACGCCCTGTGCACACTACGCCACATAGCAGTGAAACCATAGTATGGTGTGAGTGATATGATGGCTCCTCTTAGCATTGGCTCTGAGAATAGCAGTCCCATGGAGGATGTGCTTTGGGAGGCAAAGAACCAGCTGCATAAGCTTGAGAAGGAGAGAAGCAGTCAACAGGAGCTACCAGTGTGTCAGGATATGTCGGACGAGGATCCAGCCACAACCTGCGGCATGCACCACAAGTGCCAGCACTTTTCAGTTTGGTAGATCTAGTCTGAAGGAATATGCAAAGAGAAATTCTATATTAGCATCATCATTTCAAACCAACAATGAAGGGATTAGGCTATCTGTAAAACACAAACGTACATATTCTAATAAATTGAGAAAATCCAGCCCTGTACAGAGAACTGGCGTATTGCTAGGCATGCAGCAAAAAACCTTTCAATTGATATGCTTAACTTCACATCAGGTCACAAGATCAACATAGCAGAGGTGGAACCTACCAAGATTTTCACAGTTTCTTCTGTGGTTGTTCATACACAGCAATAGCCTCTAATATATAGCGACAGGATGAAGACCCAGTATGACAGGAAAACATCAGGCGAGGGATTTCAAAGAGAAAAACTGGTGTGGCTGTAAAACCCACAGAAAGGGTACTGCTCGAAGCTGTATAAATGCTGGGAAGGCCCTTACAAGTTTCTGAAGAAAATCAATGATGTGGTCTTTTGGATTTGTCACCAAGGCTCTCGGGCAAAGCCAAAGGCTGCCCTCATCAACAGACTGTCACTGTACGAATGTCGGGATGTTTTAGAGTCTCTTTGGGATGAACAGACTTGAGGAGAGGGCAGTGTTACATGTTGCTGCTCTTCATTGCTTTCCTTGCTCTGTCCTACTCGCAAAAGTTTAGGAATGTCAGGCGAGCGTAATCTAATAAGCGGGTGGCGATTTACAAAGGAATGCAACTGCATACCACTGCAATAAACCTATCACAACCCGCCTGCTCCTGACTTTCAGCGGATTGAATTTCTGTAGTTATATGAAAGAGTGTTCTGGTTCATTGCCCTTGCCTCTCTCATCGAGACTTGGAATGCAGGGAACCTTCCAGACTGTGAGCATCGGTGCAATGAAGAGTGAGACTGATGGGCAGTACTACTGAACTGTATGCGTGAGTATAAGACATTTGGAATGATGGTAATAGATAGACTGAACATGTATGAATAATGAGTATGAATTAAGTGACTACAACTAATAAGTCATTGAGAAGTACTTTAATTAGAATTGAGATAGACATTAAATCTTACACTCATTGAGAATAATCAGAGTAACAGTGGAGATAGATAGTTTGATGTTCTAAATAATAGCTGTGTGTATAAAAAAAATCAAATTTAGTTCTTTTATATTTATTAAGACCTCCATCTCTCACGAACTTGAATACACCACTCTGGCATCTTGCAAAAATATAATTAAAATATTTTTGTTACTCAGGATATAGAACATCATGCATATTAAACATTAATATTTTGTAGCAACTGCAATGAACCCTTTTAAAACTGGAAGGGGAAATAACTGTACAGAAAGTATTTAACCTCATTTTCTTTTGATTAAAGCACTGCCTCAATTGGAATAAATATTTAACTGAACAAGAATCCAGTCCAACAAAAATACAGGAAACTTAAGCATGCAACTTGTATATCTTATTTTGTAATGTAACTTCACATAACTGCGACAAACTTACAGATGGATACAAATATGCACACTAATAGGCCTACTGTAATCTTTTGTTGTTCTCATATTTCTTCTGCATACATAGTTTTTACTAGGTTCATTTACTTATAACTGTTTGACTAGGCTTTAGAACTTTGAGCAATGTTTTGGGCTGTGGCAAATAATCAATAAACAAAAATGTCTAAGCACTGTGGGTCAGCCCAATCTACCTCTATACTTTATAAATGGTTTTACCATATGACTTTAAATGCAGAATTGAATACCAGGTTTTTTAGTTGGATACTGTTTTTTACCCTTGTTTGCTATTCAAAATTCATAAAAAAAATAAGTAATTTTTAAGATAACCGGTGTACATTCTCTGATATTATTATTTACAAGTCATTTTACAGTTCTGTTAAATGTTTTTGAGAAATTGATTTGTGTATTCAAACTCGATGAATGCGAGTTCAAATCATGTAAGTGCGGTAAGTTATCACCACAAATACTATATTGTATTGTGTGTTAAAATGGTAGTATTGTTAACCAATTTTGACCAAAATACTAAATTGTCAACAAAGTTTCACAAATATCCCATATTTTATAAGAATCAGTTCAGCAAAATTCATTTATATATTCAAATTACTCCAAATATGATCAGTGGTTTACTCTAATGAAAAATATTTACAAGTACTATAAAGAACTGAAATAAAAATTGCATGTTTTTGAAGTATACAGGTTTTTATAAAATGTATTTGAAATAACATCAAGGCTTCTATGCAGTGCTAATTTTGTCACAAAATTTCACCCAAAATTATTTTTGATTTACACATTATTACAAAACAACAAACAATTTTAGACAACTATGTCAAAATTCATGATAATTTTCACCATAATGAGTTCAACAGCAGACATTTTATGTCAAGTATGCACAAATAATTTTAAACATTAAAATAAGTTATTGTATTTCATATTTTATTTAGAGCCATAGTGCTGTATCTTGTCTATTTATATTGACAATTAACATTCACCAAGAAGTTTTGTTAAACTCTTAAATACTTAATGAAAATTTATCAAAATCAGTTGGTTAAATCTACATTCGAAGTAGTAATATCTCCTTTTTTTTTCTCCCTTATCATCACGCTCTCTCTCACCAGTGACAGCTGGTGACTTTTGAAACTTGGAGGACTGTGGCAATCCCAACTCAATTCATTACAAATAGCATTTTTAAATAAGCACAGTGATAAATAAATTGCATACAACATGCTTCTGTAAGTGTGGCTTGTGTAGTTAAATACAACAATTAAGTATGGTTGTTGGAAGAAAAATGACATTGCTCAATTTGTAATGGTCAATACACCATGGCCACTAGCTCAGACCTAATCATTAGCCCAAGTATTGATTTGTTTTAAGTTTGTGTAGCCTTCTAACAAGTACCTACATGGTATGATACATTACACGAGAGATAAGATAATACTAATTCTACTATACTAATGATGATGATAACTTAAATATACTAAAACAAAAATTTTTAAAACCCAATACTAATCTACATACAGTACATACAAAATGCATGTCAAATTTAAATTATAGGATGTGGTGACATACTTTAATTAATATGTTTGGAAACAAAATCAATTCTTCAACCTGACTGGCAAAGAATATTCACCTTACCAATCATTGAAAATTCTATGGCGTTGTTTATATGCTGTGAACTTAGCGTATGTCTTTTAACTTTATCTCTCAAATGTTTCAAATCTTTTACCCCATTGACAGTCCACGTAAGATCATTAGGTTTCACTAGTAAATAAATGAAACCAAACAGTGCATTTCTAACTTCACACCCGCATAGCCAGTCCGTGAAATTGTAGGTACATAAGTTGAATTTTCACAAATACAAACCACTGCGTTTACCACCTTGGCTCTGTTATTGAGTTATATTTAACTGTGGCCTTTCTAATCCCAAATTCTTAAGCTCTAGTTTTTTTCTCATAATTCAAATCAGGTTTAAAATGTTTCTCACCGAATTATCCATTATTTACAAGTTTACACAACATGACATTAACCACAANATCAAATCAGGTTTAAAATGTTTCTCACCGAATTATCCATTATTTACAAGTTTACACAACATGACATTAACCACAATTCAACCTTGCTTCTGACCGATGCTCATGGCTCATCTTGTTCCTAGAGTTCCTAGTGTCACAACATTATCAACAAACTTATTCAGAATATTACACACAGGTTTGAACTTTAACTATAAATACAAACTATTCTAAATAAATACAACATTGTTAAGAAATGGGTTTAACACTTGCAAAAGAGCAGAGTGCAAAAGTGTACCCAAAACACATGTATTATATATCTGTAGAATGCATTCTGTTTAACAGTGGAATTCGAAGTTCCAGTTTTGGTAGCCTTGTAAAGTTCCAAGAAACAGTTTTTTTTTATGAGAGCAGGGGCGTGTCTAGCTCTCTTTGGTTTACAGCATGTGATTGGCTGAAAAGTGAGGAGTCCATGAAGTCTTCCTTCTATCCCGTAGCACCCCTAGTCCATTGTTACGGCCATCTCTCTCTACTCGCTCCACCCACTTCGGGGCAAAGATTATGCAGCCTCACCACTTGACATTTCCAAAAACATTTCTTTCATGATGATGGTCTTGTCCATCTTAAAACATTGGCTGGGAAATAAACTCTGTATTTTTACGCAGTATTATTTTCTGAACAGCAGATAAGTAGAGGTTTGTGTTTTGAGAGTTTATTATGAGGGCTGCGCCCCGCAGCCCTCCCTCAGCAGCCGCCACTGTCACTCACTCCCTCACTTGCTCAATGACTCACTTGGTTTCTCACTGACTTGTTCCCTGTATTGCTCACACTGTCACTTGCTCTTTTGCTGACACTTTTACATTCACACTCTCATTTGCTGTTTTATGCTTGTCGTGTGATGGTTTAAGGATAGTAGAGTGACGCTGGCCCACAACCCCCCCCCCGCATAACCAGGGTAGAGACACGTGTCACGAAGCAGGTGAACAGCCAGAATGGACCGCAGTTACACGTGTCTTGCTGCGCGTCCTGCTGCGTAGGCCTCCCTGCCACCCCCCTTCACCCCCTTAGGCCTCTAGCCAGCCCGTGAGATCTGTGGAGCGCAGAGGTTTCACGGGATATCACCAAATAATCATGTGTATTTCGCCTAAATTCAAAATACACGCACCGCGGCGCTTTCACTTTCTTTCCTAATCACTGAATTAGATACTCTCTCACTGATTTACTGATAACTCACTGGCCAACACTAACTTGCTCACTCTCATTCTGTCACTCGCATAATCTCTCAGTCACATAATCATTTGCTTAATCTTTCATTTGCTCATTTTCACTTACAATTGCTTGCTCAATTTCACTCACACTCGTTTGCTCACTTTCGTTCCCTCACTTGTTTGCTCACTGACTCAAATCTTTTACTCACACTAATTCTCTCACACTTATTTGCTCATACTCTCTCTTGCTCACTCAGTGTGTTCTCCATGTTGCTGTCCCTTTCATTTGCTCATTCATTTGCTAGCTCTCTTACTGACTTATTGACTTAACTCACTTCACTTCCTCTCACTCTCTCATGCTCTCTTAACACTTACTTTTTTACTCACTCACTGACTTATTGAATCAACTCCCTTAACTTACTCTCTCAAACTATCATACTGTCTCTCTTCCTCACTTCCTTTTTTTTACTCATATACTCTTGATTATGCTATCATTCACTGTCACTTCCTCACTCACTCTCACTCCCTCACTCACTCTCACTCCCTCACTCACTCTCACTCCCTCACTCACTCTCACTCCCTCACTCACTTATACTAACTTTATCACTTGGCCCCCCCCCACACCTATTCACCGTCTTATCCACTCTCTCACATCTCACTCGCTCTCATAATTTTATGTTCTCACTCACTGACTTGCATACTAACTCATGTACTGGCTCCATCATTCTCTTTCTGAGAGCTTCACTTGCTTACTGGATCAGTCTTTTGCTCCCTCACTCCCTGGCTTGCTTACTCTCTCTGACTTCATTGCTCACTCTCACTTTTTCCCTTACACTCTTACTCACTTAGTTGCTCAAACTCGCTCATTCACTATCACTTGCTCAGTCGGTTATTCTTCACTTGCCAACTCTCATGTGCTCATTTACTTACTCCATTCCTCACCATCTCTTGTTCTGTCTAACTGACCATCTTTCTCACTCTGACTCACTCAGTAATTCACTGATTCACTCACTCGCTACTCTTGCTTGTGCTCTTTCTATATACCTCATTCACTCACCCACTGCTTGCTGTTACTCACTCACACACTTCTTACTCACTTGTTCTCTGCTTATTCTCACTTGCTCACACTCATTCTCTCATGCTTTCACTATCACTTGCTTGTTCACTCTCACTCATTCATTCATTCATTCAGTCACTTGCTTAATCACATGCTCATTCTCTTGCTTATTACTGT
Organism: Clitarchus hookeri; assembly: GCA_002778355.1. Classification (NCBI taxonomy): domain Eukaryota; kingdom Metazoa; phylum Arthropoda; class Insecta; order Phasmatodea; family Phasmatidae; genus Clitarchus; species Clitarchus hookeri. The sequence continues at coordinate 2,492 of NQII01005116.1, read as the reverse complement.
TTCACTTGTTCACTTAATCACTCTTTCTTTGATTCACTAGCTCATTCATTAACTTGCTCACAACCATTGCTTGCTTACTTTTTCACTCACACACTTGCTTGCACAATCTCTTGCTCACTCATTTAGTCACTCACACACTCATTTGTTCACTCTTACTCACTCGTTCTATCACAGTTACTGAATCTCTCTCACTTGCTCTCACTAATTCTTCCTCTCTCTCTCACTCCCTCTCACTCTTTCTAACTCACTCTCTTGCCCTGTCACTTACTTTCCCCCTCAATCATTCTCTTGCTTTCCCACTTGCACTCTTGTCCCCTCATGTGTTTGCTTGCTCACAACTTACTCATTTAACACTCATTCATGCAATCACGTGCTCCCTATCTCGCTGGTACACTATATCCCCTCACTAGCTCACTCATTCATTAGCTTGCTCACTCTTTCTTGCTCACCTACTGACTTTCTCATTCACTCACTCGTCTGCTCTCGCTCTCATACTCTTCCATTTTTACTCTGCTTCACTCACTTGCCCACTCAGTCATTTGCTGTCTCACTCTTGCTTGCTCAATCAATCTTGCTCACTCACTCTCAATACCTCACTCATGCTCTTGTTCACTCATTTGTACAGTCTCAGTTCCTTGCTCACTCACTTACTCATGCTTTATCTTTTGCTCACTTTTGCAAACTCTTTTTGTCACTCTTACTTTCTCAAATCTCTCTCTCTAATTTTTGCTTACTCACACACTCATTTGTACACTCTCCACTGTTTACAGACTCTTTCACTTTCTCACTCACTTTAATTCTTGATCTCAGTCACACTTTTTTTCACTCACACTTGCTCATTCACTCACTTGGTCTTTCACTTTTACTTGCTCACTCATGCTCCCATTTGCACTCACTCACTCACTCACTCTTGCACACTCTTTCTCACTTGGTCACACTCTTGTTCACTCATTGTCTCTTGCTCAAAATATGCCAGTTTCTCACTTTGTGCGTGGTGTAGGAAATGTCAGATGGAGAATTTGCTTTGTTTTTATAGTACCGTTCATGTTTATGGAATAAAAATACTAATCAACACTCTAAGATATTTTTTTATTACTATCAAACTTGAAGCAGTTTGTATAAGTAGTTGCTATCATTATAACTTTATTTTTTGTTTTTGTGTTTTACAAAGAAGATGGAATGAAAGGTTATTTAAAGGTGTTTGTAACATTGACTTCATAAATGCTATAAAAATAAAGCCACAGAAAAATCCAGGTAGAAGGATGGGTATTATTAATGAATTATTGAAGGTTGTAATAAAGAAAAAATCGTAATGACTATTTATTCACTTCTGTAAAATCAAAAGTTCGTAAATTGACAGTCACTTCAATAATATAGGCAAATTAGGCCTAAATTTGGCGTAAGATGGAAAAAAGTATTATAAAGCTTGACACATGCCATATTGTACGTAGAATCTCAGCTGTCACATTGCAGGCCATACCCCACCCCCATCCCATCCCGCAAGGGCCTCCCAGTAGCCACCTGCCTCAGGACACGTGCCAGCCATTAACGCCTGCGGCGAAGCCAGGCCTGCCCAAGGGAAGCAGTTAGATGTGTCAAGATTGTAGCGCAGGGCCCCGCACACAACCCCGAAAAAATACTGAGATAGGCTAGCGATTTTCGCCCACGAGGAAATTATGACACATGCCAAGGAGGACAGAGCTAACATATCACCAAAGAAATACAGAGGTAAGCTGAGTTTCGCAGATACAACGCGAGTTACACCAGGAAAAGACTGACAGCGTTTGGCTGGGAGGGCCGCAAAGGCACCCCTGTCCCCTCTCCACCAAAACAAAGGTCCTGGCACATGGAAGAAATTGGGTCTTTGTTCGGCACCTTCCACCCCCCCTTCCACTAACGAGTGAAGACTAGTGATGCAACGAATGTCGATTTTTCCACATTCGCGAATGCGAATGCGAATGCGAATATTCACCTCCGACATTCGCGAATGCGAATGCTGGTTTTTCAAATATAGCGCCAAAAGCGTGCGCCTACAAACTCGAATTTTACCGCGCGTTTAGAACTGGCCGGCCGGGCGGCCATGTTAAAACCGAGAGTAGCCCATATGCCCCGACTCTGAACGAAGTAAACAAATCGTGATTGCTGGCTTACTGAATGAAGTTAGCTGCTAATAATGTTTTCGTAAAGATTTAGGTTGAGGTTACCTTGACGCGTACCGCTCATACCTACCAGTAGTGGCGA
>NQII01005115.1:105043-170480 GCA_002778355.1 Clitarchus hookeri | reverse complement strand
ATCACAACCACTATCATCACAACCACTACCATCACAACCATTACCATAACCACCACTACCATCACAACCACTATCATCACAACCACTACCATCACAACCATTACCATCACAACCACTACCATCACAACCACTGCTATCACTACCACTAACATCACCACCATTACCATAACCACCATCATCTTATCAATTTAAGCAATCCTACTCGTTCTACACTGTAAAAATATTTCTTTAACACTAAAGGTAAATTAAAGCTAATTTCACCACACCTCACTATGGAATGTGTAGAACAAATGTTGAATTTCAACAAGCAAGTACTGTATACTTCATGGTTTCTATAAACATGGAGATACATGCGTAGTGGGGTATGTTTCATAAACAGTGTGCTGTAAATATACAGTATTCCAGTTCCATTGCTAGAAAAAGAAATTTGCAACGAGTTCTCAAGGAATTGCTTGTAAAACGTACAAACATTTTTTTACTGAGCTGTACATCAGCTTATATAGTTTCTTAGTGGTCTGTGCCTCTTTTATCGTAAGGTTAATACTTTGCCGCTAGCTTCGATAAAATATGTTTTCCCAACGTTTAGTGGGTGTTTAGTGTAAAAAAATAGTTTTTCAAACAATGCTTTCTAAATAATTGCCAAGTTTATGTTTGTATTGCTACACGTAAATTACAATAGATTTTCCTGCATTATGTTTTGAAATATATTATGCGGATTTTTTTTTATTTTAGCAAGTACTCTAGACGTTATGTTTATTATAAAAGTAGAGCTGCTTGATTAATTTTGTTTGTTCCACAAAACGATTTATTTTAAATGAACTTAATTCTACTTGTAGTGTTACCATTTTTTTTTTGCAAATGGTTTTCTAAGAGTTGGTAGTGAAATATAAAATAAATTTTACTGTGTGTGTGCATGATAAAGAAAGAAAGTTTAGAGTGAAAATAATTCCACGCGTTTCCTTGTCGCAAATAATAATACAAATAGCTTTAGATAATTTGAATAAACTTAAATTTGTTCGTTTCTGAAGCCTAGTCGAAAGGTGTTCCTATATCATAATTCTTTCGTATGGAGAAATCTGAAATACTTAATTACTTTGTTTAACAAGCGAACAAAATTTGCTTTGCAAGGGTGGAAAGTAAACAAAAAAAATTAACATCGATATTAAATCGACATTCATAACATATAATTTTCATTGTTTGGCGATTAACGTTTGTACCATGCGTCTTCACCTGCCCCATTAAATGTTTGTGTTGAGAGACAAATAGAAAAAAGGAGATTATTGTTTACAGCGGCTCTACTCACTATAAATTTTGTGGCAAATTGAAATAATTTTTATTTTTTCCCCTAGGATACATCTGCCCGGGATCTGAATTTGTAGTCGAATTAGTGTACAGTATATAAGCTATAGGCAGTTCACGATAAAATGAGCTCTTTTGAAAGCACTACTTAAGATCTACTTCCACGCACACCCTGTATTCTTCCGCTATATGTGAAATTAACACTGCCGTGGAGTTGATCATTTTAGCCATGCGTCAATCATGTGAACCACGAAATTATTAGGAAAGTAAATATTTTACAAATTGACTAACCCTAACACATATATACACATTGAAAAACTAACATAAACATAAATAATTTCAGTACTTCCGTGTTTACCTAACACTTCTAATTCAACTACTTCCCCTATGTCATTAGAAAATGTACAGGGCGTATGCCAGTCATTGTGCCTGTTAAAATGTCTTAATTAGCCACAGCTATTGCCAGCGGTTATGCATTCCCCGGAAGGAATTTAAAATTTTGAGAACGCGGCGTCAATGACCCTAAAGCCGTTTTTCTTAAAACGTAGGCAAAACTACTTTTAAAAATTAACCTTACGTAAAATTACTTGTCAAAACTACTTTAAGAAAAATAACTGTTAAGTAAAATTACTGTCTGGGAAGTCAGCAGAGATGCTAGAATTTTAGGTAAAACCGTTTTAGGCAAAATAACTGTTAGACAAAGTAAAATTATGACAAGTGGGGTGAAGTGCCAGGATTTTAGGCGAAACGGCTTCGAGAAAAACGACGAAATCTAATTTTTTAATCATTTTCGCCACCTTAACGGAAAAATGTCTAAAAAAGCGAAGGCTCATCTACAATTTCATATTTCCAAGTCGAGCAGTTTGAGCAAAACTGTGATGAGTCAGTCAGTGAGTAACACTTCGTGCTGGCTTACCACAAATGAGTTCGGAAAGGTAATCCGGCTGGTCGAGAAGTAAAACATTGTGGCTGAAACACTGAGTTCTAGTAGCGCTTCGGGTTTCACTCATTCAACCTTGCGAAACGGTTCTGTTTGAAAAAAAAATCCCCACTGTACTTGAAAGCTTTGCAAGACTAGTAGGGTTATGCCGATCCAAAGGCAAGGGCTAAGGTGCTGAGGCACCGACTGCCATCTTGGATCCGCCATCTTGGATGATGTCGCATCTTTATCTGTAACATGTACAGCGTGTGGACAGTCGAGTCACCTGTGTCTGTGCCTTAAAGGTAAAACAGGAGTATAATCCAGAGCAACAAGAGTGAGCACAGCACCCAGCACTAGTTGTTTTACAGCCACAAAGCCACGTCAGGCATTATGTTGCCACTTCAGATGTTTGAGTAATCCATGCTGTGCACACCGGCCAGTCCCATAAAGTTTGAACCCGGACAATAATTGGAACCGCAGTGCTTTAATTGGCTTCAGTTGAATGCAATCCAATAGAAGGAGATTACACTTCTTCCAATCGCGGAGGGTGGGCGTGGATACAACCTCACCTATCAATAGCATCGTACAGAGTTGAATCTGCACGCACCACCTTGATGGGGCCGAGGACTATACAAACTCTACGAACGCGCTTCGTAAACGAGTCCTCTTACTAGGCGGACCAGACCGTTATCCCTTCATTAGTGACCATCAACCCACCTAAACTGGGTCCGACGACACCCCGCTTTTATTCGCAAAAGGTTACTCGAGCGACAATAGCCCATCACCAAACCTAGCACTGTGTGTCTTCGAGGTTCCGTAGGAGGAAATGCCCTCTTTCTCCCCGGCTACCGAGGCCGTACGCGCCGCCATTGCAACCATACAGGCAAATACTCGCCTCCAGGACTCCTCCCAGCGGGAGATTCAACCAATGCCACCAAAAGTCCGACCTGCGATCGTCTCGGACAATGGCCGGGGCTTTACACCGATCCCCTGGGTCCCCACGACTATATCGTGGACACTAAGTTTTCACCCAAAGCAGCCCAACTCCTCCAGGACGCCAGACAGTCCTTCTGCGGAGATCCGCCACCCCGATATCTACCTGTAGGCCTCAATTGGGGGTTGCGCACTCGGCTCGCGAGTCGTCACCACAGGCGAAGAACACGTGCAACCTCTGGAAATCTGCACATGATCTCGCTGTGGCTGATCGCCAGTGCACTGGCAGGTGATGATGTCCCAACCGCCATTTTGGATTACCTTGACCTCCATTCACCATCTTGGTAGGTGCGGCCAGCAGCGATGTTAGTCGGTGCAGTCCACCATCTTGGTAGGCATCACAGCCACCCTATTACTCGCCTTCGTTCCACACCACCATATTGTTCCCAGTAGTTCCTTCATCGTCTGCTAGGGGCGCTGGTGTCGTTATCGCTCGGTTGCCATGTTGGCTGCTAGTTAGCTGCTAGGGGCGTTGTTTTTTTTATTGCGGAGATGAAAATATCGCTTTAAGGCAGGCAGGCAGGATGAATTACTGAACCATGGGTCGGCATGCAGACGCCTTAGACCACTGGGCTATCGGGACATGTGCTGGTACAAGGTTTTACAAGAAGTATATGTAATATCATGTGTACGGGGAAATATTATATTTAAAAACAGTGTAGGTTTTTGTTCTCATTATTATTCCAGAATAATAATCTGTTTTAGTCATTTATCTTAAAATAATTTTTCTTACAAAAATGTTTATTAAAAAAAATAAAATATATTTATTTTAAAAGCAATATTTAATTTTTTACTTTATTTATTGCATTTTTAATTAGGTTTTTATTTACATGTTATTTTTTTCATTAAAGACATTTCATTTGTGTTGGTCTCATCCACCCTTCGGTTTGGGACTGCTCATCCATGCTGCAGATGTCAGCAAAAAACCTGCAGCAGGGGTATTTTAAAATAAATAAAACACAACATACTTTCTTTTAAACTAATTTTATTCGGCAATGTACCACATGAGGAAACACATAAGCCCTTGAATAAAAGTCTTTATATATACATCGACCTCTTCTACTGCGAATTCACCTCTCGATGTCTGCTTCAGCGACCCAGGAATTGTAGCACGCAGGAAAACCCCACCACTTGAAGTACGCCCTTCTGTTACGTCGTTCCATTGCCTTCTCGACCAAATGCACGTCTGGAAACTTTGTCGGCTGGATATCCTCGGTGTAGAAGCCGCCATGGATGGGTACGGTGTTCCGATCTTCGAGATAGTAGGTCCTCGGAGCGTAGTTGCGTAAAAGTCGCACACGAAACAGTTCGGGGCTCCAATTAGCTGTAAACCCTTTCTCGAAGACGCCTTCCTGTTTGGAGATGGGCACCAGAACGCCGATTCTGGCTTTAGGCTTGTGTGGGTCCTTCCTCTTCGGAACAGCATACACGGTCCGAACCAGGGTGTCGTCCTTGATGTCTTCGGGCTTCATGCAAGTGGTAGAATGCACTGTAGAATTATACTCGCGTACTAGTTTCGGCAGTAGCTGAAGCCACTTGTAGCTGGCATTCGCCACGAAATGCTTCCACGTCTTCCCATTCAGAGTTTTATTGAACCTCTCGACGATAAACCCTTTGAGATTGCTGTACGTGGAATAATTATTTATGTTATGTTTCTTCATCAGGGCCTTGAACTTTGCATTGTAGAATTCCTTGCCCTGGTCGGTTTGCAAATTGGTTTATATGCATCCTTCGCGCAACATATCCACCATGGCCTTTGACATCACATGCATTCTTCGACTTGACAGTCCTGGCCCAGGCGAATTTGCTATAGGCATCGATGACTGTCAACATGAATTTGTAGCCCTTGTTGACCCGAGCATACAGTATCACCTCCAAGAGGTCGGCTTGAAACAGGTCGTTCATCCCACAAATTATGACCTTGAGACGGGGGTATTTGTGTTTGCACCTGACAGCCACATGCAGTTCGTGGGTAATTCCCATCCGACTCATTGTATGTAGCATCCCTTCATCAGTTCTTCGACGATGGGTATAATTTCGTTGGTGTGCGAGTAATATCCAACCGTTTACGAAGCAACCAGTACTCGTAGTCTATCCACCAGTTCGATCGGATAGTCCCAAAACATGTAGTCTATGTTCTTGTCACTATCCATTTTCTTCAGATAGTCCCCACTTTTCAGTGCTAGGCCACTGAAGAGATCTGCGAGAATGTCGATTTTTTTTCATAATCTTCGTCCTTATAAGCACTGGTCTCCGGAATGTTATCTTGGTACAGTACATGAGTTCGAGCAACGTATTATATTCCAGCAGGTCGGATTCCGTAAACTCCCTGGGCTCCTTACGAAATAGAAGTTCGAAAAGTCTGGACATTCCACGCATCTTGTAATCGCCTTCTTCGATTATCACACATGATAGAAACTCTATTTCATTAGCACCGAGGAACCATTTATCATTACGCCTGTATACACTGTACGTCGTATTATTATTACGAGATGTGTACGATCGTAAGTACAATCGAGCCAGAGCATTAGATTTCAGGGCTTTCTTCTGTGCCTTTTCCTTGTGTGCCAAATCCAATCCGATCCTTCATCCCAATCAGTTGATACGTCATCATGTTTCCTTTTCTTCGTAGGCTCAGCAGTATCGTCGACTTCGGTCTTCACGACTACGGGTACTCCATAGTTCTCCCTGAGTTCATTGATATGGCGAGTAATGGGCTTAAAGATTTCTTCATTTATAACATCGCGTGAAAATCTAACTCTCTTGGCGACCAAATACTTTGAGCGAACCGACTGTGTCACTCGATGCAGTTCGCTAGCAATGTCCGACATCGTACTGAATGCAAATGGTTACTGTTGCTCTCTTTTATAGGTTTGGTCGTGAGTCTCCAAAAAACTATTTTCGATCCTTTCCAGGCATTCGCTGCAGATATCCAATATTACCTTAAAATTGTTTTGAATATCCGTTCCTGTGGCGAGATGGGAAATCGAGGTAGCGAATGTATGATCTATGGAATCTTTAAGCACTTTTAGTTTCTCTTCATTTTGTGCAGAAACCACATTCAGTCTGTCGGCAATTTGCATTTGAACACTAGTTACATGCTCGCCCATTGCCATCAAATCGCGAACGATCTCTGTCTTCACAATATCCATCTTCGCCACTAGCTTGGACAAGTAAGTGCGGAAGAATTCGCTCTGCTCTTACAACGCAATGTGTAATCCCGAAATGAAGCCATTACCAGTTTCGAGGACGAAATTTTTAGTAGCAGCATCTTCGGATCGATCGGGTTTGCCAACGTTTCGAATTATTCTTCTACCAGCATCGCAAGTTCCATCGTTTCTTGGTATGGGACAACCTCCATCTTCGTCTTTGTCAAGCCGCAGTTTGAGGCTACTCTGCCCGAATTTCGATGTGCTATATCTCATTCTCGACTGTCGACGATGAACTGATCGAATCCACATCGGTACTTACCATTACATAGAGGCCAGTCTTTTATGATCACCAAAAATTCATACTTGCATTTCCAGCACAATAAACACAGACTCTTTAAATCCGATAATTTAATGTCAATATCGATGTGGTCATCGTACAAATGCCGTAAATTCATATCGTCCATGCGAAACAGCACCAAAACATTAGAATTATCGCGATGCAGATGTTTGGGTTTGCGCGAATAAGTCTGGCCACATTCACATGACATCCAATGCTAAAGTACTCCTGGATGTAAGTCTGTTTCTCGCATGCCACATGCCACATCATCGAAAATAAACACCTAGTTTGGCAATTCTTCGCTCGGTGGCACGACGTCTCATTATCGCTGCAAGGGAAACATTGCACACCATCTACGGCCTGCAGTACTCGTGCCAGTCGCTGGTATTTTGGTTGTTGGGACAATTTGGAGTACATATACACATTCTCGTACGTTAGTCCATTATCTTCTTCCAGCAGGCCCAGTATGACACACGTTTTCCCGCAATTTGATGGTCCTGCGATGATGCACCTCACTGTATTCGGAAATAGGCTTCCATTTCGCGATTCGATAGAGAAAGCTTCATCTTCAGCATGAGTGTATATGGGTGGAGTAACACCTTGTTTGTAAACTGTTTTCTTCTGCTTGGTTTATATCATACATTGGATAATGATGATGAGGAGGAGAAGGTAGCAGGTAGCATAAACAAGCCTCTTAATGACGTTAAACATGTTTTCTTGAAAATATGATGTCTCTTCAAATTATCACTCCGAGTTAACTGCCTCTGGCAGATATTGCACTGAAATGACATATTTGAATAAATGATACATCCGTACTGTTCCGAGTACTGAAACAGAAATGTATAAAAGGAGCGTATTTATAAGTTTTTAGGTCAGTTCACTGTGGTGTCTCCAAGAAGTAGGATCATATCTGGAAGTGGGATCGTTGATACGATGATCAGTAATCTACCATTCAAGTTGCACATTCCTGGATACAAGTTCTGTGGGGCTGGGAACCAAGCTAGCTAAAAGGTTGGCATTTGACGATACGATCATCAACGTACTGGACGAGGCAAGCAAGCAACACTACATCGCCTATTCCCAGCACAAGGATCTATAAACCCGAAACCAGGCAGACAAGATGCTTGCACAGAAGGCCGACGAGATAAGAAAATCATTAGATACTGGGCTCGCAGAAAAAGCAGCAGCGTGGGGCATTTCCAACGTAATGAAGGCTAAATAGAAGATGGCATGGGTGCAAAGCGCAAGTGGAAGCCGCAAGTGAAACGAAAAGTGGTGAAAAAGGGAATGAAAGCATGAAAGATCAAGAAAACATCTACCAGGGGATTGTTTCCACTTCTTTTGTCTGCACTCGGAGTCCTCGGAGGACTAATCGGAGCCACGAGTGGTATCATCCGGGCCATCATCACAGCATCGAACGAACGGAAGCAGTTGTCTGAGGCCCAAAGACATAATGTAAATATGGAAGCTATCGCCGTGGGTAAAAAAAAACGGTCAAGGCCTCTACCTAAGGCCAAATCCAGTAGGAGGTGGAAGTGTGCAAAAACGAAAGCAGCAGGAGGAGGCGATAATGAAATCTCTACCGAAACGACCACTCACGAACGTGGATTTGGAACTGTGTGCACGCAAATTGAAGATACCTAATTTTAGAGGAGTGTTCATGCGAGATGCTTTGCCCCATAAACCAAAATGTAATGAGTACACCATGATTAATCTGGGCATGACAGCCGGGCCCAGTACACACTGGGTAACTTAAGTCAGACATGACAAATGCGCAGACTACTATGAAAGTTTCGGTAATTTGCAACCTCCACCCTAGCTGCGACCCTACCTGAAAAATTGCAAACTGACTTACAAATACGAGATGGATCAGATGACAAGCACATGGAACTGCGGGCACTTGCGTCTTAGCTTCCGTCTTCGTTCGTACAAGTAACTGAATAAAATGGCTATACATGGACCGGAAACCATCAGTCATGTCGATAACGATTACCTAGGGCATAACTTAATTTCCAGATTCAATATTTAAAAAAACCCAACCTTTTAAGGCTTAAGATATATCTTAACACTTATTTACATTTCTATCTTGTGTCCTTGTTATTACTGTACTCTTGTCATATTTGTAACCATAAACGATTATGGCTTAAATATTTAACAATTTTTATTTCACATTACAAAACAAATTGTGTTAACCCTTTGAGACCCACTTTAATTTACAGTTTCAGATGGTGCAAACATGGAATATTTTGACGTGTGTTGTACTTAAGTCGACACAACTATTATTTTGCTCATGTTGAGACAAAGTAATAAGTGCAGTTTATAACCTGGAACAGTAGCACGGTTTACAAAACAGTTACCGACAGGGAAGATCGTTAGGCATTTAGCCTTGCAGTCTAAAGAGCTGGCCAAATGTGACCTTTCTGTACTTTGTGTACACTGGGTCTGAACGTATTTAGTACCGCAAACGGAGGGAAGAGGGGTAACTTTGTGACAGAGTGGATAACTTTGCGACACAGATATTTTTTAACTATTAGGCTATTCAAGTTTTCTTTAATTTCACAGAATTTGTTTCAAATGTTGAGTTGTTAAATTTGCAACACTGAATATCTTAATCATCCCATTAAACTATACGAGTATTTAAATACTATTTTACGTGTCACAAAATCGCCCCACATTAGTCACAAAGAGGACCCCGCTTACAATAGCTTTTACGTCATAAAAAATGTGGATTTTTAATATCAATCTTTGAAGATTAGTTACGAAAGCATGTAAACAAATACAAGATGGAGGGGATCTCCACGCCAAAATGGGGACAGGAGCGTTGTGCACCCATTTGAGGGTAAAGCTTAAGGGGCAGAGAGAGAAATCGTCTTGGCGTCATGAGTTTTTAAGCCATAGAATATACACAACCATTATTATTTAAAAGTTCTTTCTAGCAGGGCATATTATATAAATCAGCGTATTGCATATTATAGGCTGTGCACAGTATACTGAGCACTTTTGACATCCCTGCTTTAGATCTACATATTTGTATGCATGTTGCGTATTCTTGTACCATTTGCAAAATTAACATTGCCGCAGTGAGTCTGATCGCTTTGTTCATGCGTTGGCAAAGTGATGGAAAATTTAATATTTCACAAGTTCTCTAGTTCTCGTAATTATTGGAATTAAGACAGTAGGCAGTGCGCCGTGAGAGGAGACGGGGTGTGAGGTGTGGGTGATGGCCTCGGTGGCTGGGTGGCGTTGTTGTTGCAGGCGGCCAGAGGAGCGTCGTCAAGTCGGCGAGTGACCTGGACCTGTTCCAGACGCTCACCAAGTACAGGGCGGTGTGTGACCGGCAGACGTACGTGGCCGCCGCGAACGGCCACTTCGTGCTCAGCAACGTGAAGCTCATCGTGCTGGAGGAGGGACAGTACGCCACCGCAGGCAGTGAGTCGCCCAGGAACACGCCTGCTCTTTAGCGGGTCGTCAGTCCCCCCCTCGCCGTCTTGGATTCGCGGGATTTCTCGCCGTAACTCACGTCGCGGATTTTCGATTTTATTTTGGGAGTCGACGAGGCATGAAGCATTGCTTTGGAGCACGTTCTAAAACACGTATTGCTAGACTGCAGTTTCTTTGACGACTCGCAAGAAAAAAATTTACTTATTTCTTGCCGGCAGTCACTAACCAAAAATTAATAAAAGCGATATAGTTGAGATAGTTTGACAAAGCTTCAGAAACTATTATTTACATAATTTAGTGTAAAAATTTCGTTGAATATTCTTAAATTGAACTTGTGGCATAAATAGTGAAAACCCAAGATGGCGGCGACTAATCCCGCTCAAGGACAATGTCTATTTAAGGATATTAAATGCCTCAAGGTCACATCCGACCACAAGCAAGCTTCGCGATTGTGTGTTCTGATCCCTCAGAATTTTAATCGGTGAATATAGGCTTTTAATACAGCAATCTTCTCAGAAAATATACACAGCATTGTCGATATAGTTTAGAACAGTGTTTTACAGAATAATGAGCATCGTAAACAATAGGCGATTCTTGCTGACCATGAAATTTTTCAACGACCACATTTACGTTTTAATAACCGAATTTATGAATGGGCAACAGAATATCGACTTTCATTTCTGCCCAGAAAAAATATTTACATTAAAATATTCCATTGTTTTTTTTTTAACTGAAATAGGCGCAACTGCTTACATCGAGACCAGTATGACAACTAGGGAGGTTTCTTGAGGTTCTATCAATTTTCTGGTTACAATATATTATCTAATTTCTGAGTACATAAACACTGCAATATGTTAAAACCAGGTAATAATTCCAACGACAAAACATTGAATTTTTTTACAAATTAAAAAAATTAATATTAACACAAGCTGCATCGCTCTATGAGGGCGGGGTAGTCGTTGTCAATGCCACTGAACAACATTAATTTTCTACGTAAATTTACAATCCCACTTCGCGTAATATGGTTCCATTGTATTGACAGCCCCACTCAGCCAAGTAGTTCGGATACAACTGTGCAATCGCATTTTATTTCTCCTTAAATAACGGTGCTTCAGGTAACATACGCGTTGAGGAAAGGCTAGCGGTGTTGAAACACACAAATTAAATCCGTATTTTTGTTTAATTTTGTGTCCTGAAAATGACGTAAAACTTAAAATGTTTCAGAAGCATCTATCAAAACTATAACTGGATTGTGGCAGGCTATGAGGAGTACTCTTATTACGTTCTAACAAGAATTTGTTAATATTGTGTCCAAGGTAAAAATTTCTCGAATAAAATACGTTGTAAGCTTAGAATAACAGTCAGCTCTTACGTGGAATATAACCTACGTTGGTTTCTAAAAACTTTACAAGCATCTAGCGCAATCTGCCAAAGTGCCTAAAGTAATATATATATTTTAAAAAAAGCATCCCAACTTGTCTATATGAGTGAATTTCATTTGTGTCCAGATATTTTTTAATTCCGATATAATAACATTACAGGTCAGAGTGGGAATTGATGCGTCATGGAGATTCAGTAAAAAGATTATCGAATAACGTATAACTAGAGTGATTCGGGGGTTTTTCATGTCGGAAAAATTACTTGCCCCAAGGATGTCACATTCAAAAACTTGGCAGCGATACGAAATTCTGAACTTTGTGCATTCTGTATTTATATTCCAACCTTTTTGTGCGGTGAATATTTTTTTTTGTACAAATCTCAAATTTGAACGAAATGAGCACGTAAGAATACACCTCAAAATAATTGTCTGCGTTGTTGGAACAACATGAAACATATTTCTTGGATATCTGTTATGCGGTTGGCCTTTTTTCAATTTTACATTTCAACATTAAATTTAATGTCAAAATAATTAAAAGTTAAACCTTTACAAAAGGTAAATCAGGTGTAGAGTTTTTAAGAAATTGCGACATGCCATGTCTACCACTTGAATAGTCACCCTAAATGAAACCAAAGTTAGTGTTAAAATAAATTTTTGAAACTTATACGAATAAATATTTTAAGTTACGAGTCTCACTTTTATGCTCAAAAATTTTTTCAATGTTTTGTTTGCAATGGTTTGGCAATTTTATCAGTTATCATTGAAATGTCACCACGATATAAATTATCCGAACTTAAACTTAAGTTAAAGATTACAAATATTTATTTATCTATTTAACTACTTATCGTTCAGGTGTTGGTCTCGCCAAAATGAAATTTGTGAATGGGGATTTAAGCTGAATGTGTTATGGTTCAGCCCGCAAGTCATGTTGAACTACTGGTTTCTAGCTTATTTAATTTGTTATGGGACGCTTATTTTGAAACTGCAACTGTGCCTCTCTGGCAATATACATTACGTTGTAGAACGAACAAAAACGCAGAACTTCTGTCAAAGTAATTATGACAAATTAGTGCAGCTATCATTTTAAATTTACCGATATATTTTTGCCGTTTCACAATTATTACCAGATAACACGTTGATAAACTTTGGCGACTATATAAATTGAAGCAAATTGAACGCATTTGTAAAATGTAAACGCGCTGTAATAAACATTTAGTTTTTAGTTTTAAAAAAAGTTACGGCAGGTAAATGAAACGTTCAACATGGCGGAAACGAGCAGTGAGTTAGGAGTAGAGTGGCTTCCGGCGGAGTACTGCACCCGACTGGACAACACGCAGAACTCATTAAAAACTAGTACACACACCACCAGAATTGTCAGACAAGTACCATTTATGTTGCCTATAAAAGACGAAAGAATTTTTGTAAAAACGTAAAAATAATTTCTAAAATTTAATCATTAGTTTTTTAATTAATTAGTAATAGTTAAATTTTAATTTAACATTTTAGCCCATTTTTNGAAAAAAAAAAAAAAAAAAGAATCCACCAAGCAAGAAGACTATCATAATATTTAATCTGGTTTCATTTAAAAAAAAAAACTAGTAATATTTTAATTTATATTTTATTTTTATATTTATTATATATATGTTAATATATTATTTTTACTTTTGTATGCATTTTATTTATATTTGCTTTATATATATTTTATTATTATTTTAATAACTGATTTTATGTAGATTCATTTCCGTTGTGAAAATTGTAACTTTAGTGGCTGAAATTAGTGTACAAAATATACAATTAACTATTTGAAATATCTGTGAACATATCATTAATAATTTTACTACAAACGACAGTAAATATGACGATAGTCTTGATTGATAAAGGGAGGGGGAAGGGCGGTGCAAAATGTGCTTTCGGAACCATCCAAAATGTAAATACGCTTAAATTTTGATTAGAAAAAGACTTTTATTAATTAATTTTTGTAAAACATTTAAAAGCGTAAATTGTAGCAACATATTTTACAGTTTTTCAAAATATATGCGTTCTTCTCTCATGTGACTATTTTGGTTATGCGTGTGTGTGTGTGTGTGTATACTAGGCTACTTTTAAATGAATTCTTGACGACGTATAGTCCCGTGCAGTACTCCATTGCAAGTGGGCGCCTGAAGGCTGTGTGACGTGGCGCGACAGCAGTGCCCGCCAGTGAGCGTGGTCGTCGTTCTGCCCGCAGCGGTGGACTGCGACTCCAAGTCGCGGCGTCTGGACGCGGTGTCGGTGACGCTGAGCGTGCTGGCGTCCGTCGCGGCCACCGTGGCCGTCGGCTCGGCCGTCGCCGCCTTCGTCGCCCACCGCCGCAAGAGGTCGGCGTCCTACCGCACCGACCGCCCCTGACCTGCCCTAACCCCCCCGTGCCTCCTGCTCCAGCGCGCTGGGGTTCGTCGCGACGTCAGCGGTGCGTGCGGGGACATGAAGAAACACCGCCGAGTACGTCAGTTGAAAACCCGCGGAATTTTGAGAGCCAACAGTTTATAAAAACATGTGGACAAACTTCGACAGTGTATTCCTGAAGGAAATATAAGACTAAAATGTAAGTAACACTTTTCTCGTCTAGTGACTACTAAGGGAGCTGTGCGCCCCTGGAAAATCCCTATTTAAATTCCCTTGCGCTGTTTTTGTGGTCTGCCTACCTGGTATGTAACACACGTTCTGTTTTGAATGTTCAGCATGAATTATCTCGCAAACAGTACACCTGAGAGAGTTTCGACAAGATGACGTTTTTGTAAGTTCAGGCGTGCTGATTCTCCGGTTGTCTTTAAAAATGGCTTAGAAGGTAGTGCTACAAAGTTGAACGACAATAAGTGTGCCAAAAGTAATTTAAAAAATATAACGGAATGATATCACTGACCGCGTTTTTAGAAGTGTAAAATCTTCTTTATACAAAACGCTATTCACCGATTTGTTGCTTGATCACAGATGGTTTCTGATATTTTAGACCAAACGAACTCGTATTTTGGGAACGCATAATAATTACTTAAGTAAATAAGTTGATACATTTTCGTCTAATATTCTCGTAAGAAATTGCCTACCGAAGTGTATCCCCATGTTTTAGAAATAAGTGGTATAGTCTATTCACGGTATCTTCACACTTTTTCAAACGAACTTTTAAAAAAATCACCCCAAGTACGACGGGTTTCGTTGCTTCCAAAATATGCCATGTATCACAAGCTTTTTAAAACTTCTGTTAACATAAAAGTTTTTTGTTTTTGGTTTAACTGAACTTTTACTTATATTTCATTTATAACTTATAGTATTTCATTACCAATTAACACGAATAAAAACAAAGAGGAAATAGATGTGTTCGTAATGCCCATTTAGAAATAGTTCTCATGCAAAATATTATTAAAATGAGTGCACGAAAATGCGGTGCGTTGTCCCTTTGGTGTAATTTTCGAGACTTTAGGCGGAGGAATAGTCTGAAAGTAGAACTTTATTAGAGCTTCAGAAAAGTCAGAAGAAGCCGTGAAGACGAGATGTTTTTTGCCAACACTGCGTGAAAGTATTTTACCATACTGATGTATTTATTTTGCATAAATTTTTGCGCTGGAATGACATGTAAATGGCACAAGAAATATCTCGACAGAACTACTTCGCTCTGGTTGAAAATGTTTTCAGAAAGTTAATAAAAACAGTTATATATGATTGTGCTTATTTGGTTTGCCTATATTGACTTCCATACACTTTTAGAATACGAATAAAGTTATTGCTATGATTTATGTACTACTCATTCTCGAGACTGCAGAGCACAAAACTTCACTATAAATACGATAATCGAAGTAGACAGGTTTTTGGAATGCAGTATAAAAAACTAAAAGCAAAGGGCAATCCTACGCTATAGTTTTCGCCAAATTTGTGAGAAATATTATGACATGGTGTTGCATTACTGATGAGCTGTTTCTGATGCCGAAATTCTGTACGCTTAGTTGCGGTGCAGGACATTGTGCTAAAGGAATACAACACTCTGGCAAACTTTTTACTCAAGATGTTGGCAAAAACCGTGGTATAGGCTTACCCTTTTTTTCTTTTTCCTATGTTGGTCTTCGATTATCGTGGTCGGCATTTATTGACGTCTAACACACTCTTTAATGAATGTGGTACAAATAAACACCAAATATATTGATAAAAATCGACAGGTTTTTGGATGCAAGTACAGAAAAAACTAGCAAACGGCAATCCCGGTTAGTATCTTTTCGCCAACTTTGTGAGCGAATATTTTTTCCGGTGTGATGTATTACTGTCGAGCTATTTCTCATTCTGTAAGTTTGCATGCTTTAGCGCAGCGTAAAATAACGCACTTTAAGGAATGTATCATTCCGTCAAAATATTTACTCACAAGATAGGCAAAAACTGTTATTTAGGATTGTCCTTTCTTCAATTTTTTATGTTGGCTACCAGAAACCTGCCAAATTCAACTAGCGTGTTCAGCGTTGACATGTGCAACGAACGCCCTCTTAAGGCGCCCGTCTACCTGGCGCTTGAACTGCGTTGCAGTGTGTTCCAAATACACGTTTTTTCAACGAAACTATTAAGCGTGCGTCCAACGTGCTAATCTACGAAAAGAACACACACTTCAGACGAGAGCTGTTAAGTACTTTCAAAATATCACGTACGTTAGAAACATCAATTCAGAGTACTCCAAAACCGCTAAAAACGGCCTTTCCAAGGCGCTGTAGCTCAAAATGCACGCATCAGATACATACAAAACTACTATAGGGGCCTGCACTGAACCTTCCTAAAGACTTCCCACTAATAAAATAATATGGTCACCGCTGAAAGTCCCATAGGTACACGCAGCACGACGAGAACACTGCACGCCAGTTCAGAGCCTTGCGCTTAGCGGCGATGCCGTACTTGATGCACATNTGGCAGTGTCGCCCTTATCGCACCCGCGCTTCTCGTGGGAAAAAGTTCCAGGTAGACGGGGGCCTTAACCAGCATCTTTTTACGGCCTTTATATATACATATTTAACTTTTGATTTACCCTATAAGCTAAATGTCTGAAATGTAACCATTTCTCAAAATGTTGAATAAATCTCCCTGTATCGCCAATTTTAAGAGCCAGACACTGCAATCACTCAGCATTTTCAGCCAACTCCAAAGATATGTCACTACTATTCGCTTATATGCCGGATGCTCTTCAATGTTTACTTCAGCACTTGAGCAGTAGATGAGTAAGTGTGATGATAATTATGGGATCTAAGATTCAATGAAGTTGACGTTTTTCTTGAGGGTATTGTCTAAATGTATTCAAATGAACTGGCTTTATTGGCTGGTTTTCATCAATTATGTCCTTTTTAATTATATAGCTTTTTTACGCCTTGGATGTATTGCTTGTAGTCTGCGTCAAGGGCTGGACTAATTTCAGCTGTAATAAAGTATTTATAAAACTAATACTTCTTGAATGTTATGTTTCCCTTATAACTTTTTATTGTCCGCATTTGATGTCCCCTATGTTCTACGACACAGCTCAAGCCTATGTATGAATATGTTGGTCACCAATAGGCCAGAATATTGACGATATTGTTATAGGAAAATTCTGCATCGTATTCGATTATTATTCCTAAACCATTACACTGTACTAGTTTTGATATTCAATCATTTTTCACAACACTATATTTTGTAATGCATAATATAATAACTGACGTTACTAAACCTAGTTAAATATTGAAACAAAGTCACTGACTCGACTACTAAGATTACAAAAAATATAATTCCCAACTTTAAAAAAATATTAAATTATTTAAGCCATTTTTAAAACTTGGCTACAAATTAAACACTTCCTTGTTTTTATTTTGAGTGGTTTCCTCGAAAAATTCTGTATTTGGTGCGTTATAACTGTTCCAATCCACGGTTATAATATTAAATACTCTTTTATTCTTTCTCTTGGTACTTTTTTTTCTCTCATATAATAAAAAAGCAACAAATAATTGCTTTTACGGTGGTTTAATAATAAACTCGTCCAAATTTCCTTCTTACCCTAAAGCCTGCAGTTTTCTCGGAATTTGTGAATAAGAAAAATATTTGAATGCCCGGTAGTAAGACAACACGCGCAACATCCGATATGTTACGAATGCCTCAACACAGGAGCGCCGGTGAACAATAATGAACATAGATTGTAGGTTACGACTGATTAGAAGTCAAATATTTTTGTTCTATTTTTTTTTAAATATATTTTTATTTGTTTTCGAGACATGATATCCATTATAACTTGAGAACACAAAATCATTGAAAATTATCATGTTTTCAAAGCTTAAATACGAGAATTTCAATTTAGAATATTGATTGGTGCCGGTTTAAAAAAGTTATTTTAACTCAAAGTTTGATTTTGGCTGAAGTATTTATTGAAGTTGCCTGCGGTAAAGGTGACTTCTGGTCATTCCGACTTTAAAAATGTGTCGAAATTAAAAATTTAAACATAGTAATTTCATAGCATGAGCAATTATTTTTAGTTGTAGCTTGAATTATTAATTTTGTTACAGTTTGAGATTTAAAATAAAAATAATAAAAATATTAAATTTATATAACTTGTTTTATTTTTTTATGAGTAATTTCCCTTCTTTATGTTAGTTTTTTGAGATCGCGTCGGGGAAGTATGCGATGGACTTGAAATGTAGAACGCTGGCCCGTGTCAGCGTAGTTTTCAGTTACTGACGCACGTGCTGCTATCCCGCGGTGCACGGCGGTAATACAATGTCAATACCGAGAATCCAAGTATGGCCAAAGAGTTCCTGTGGACGCGTCGTCACAAATGATGGCTCAAATGTGAAGGTTTGTTATTTACGAATGAAACCTGCGCACTGCACGTCTGTCTCACGTGCGAACTTGGCGTTCTCGTGCAGTGACAGTAGAATACTAATTGATAGAGCCAGTGACTTTTCGCGTAAAAATCGGAACACACAGTAGACTTCAATACTATACGCACACCTCAGCTGTTGTTATACCTCCAGTGCCGTGTCCGTCTTTGACCAAGCCACTCAGGACCAAGTAACTCCGACACTGAACCTTCGTGATTCGTGCGAAAACGGTTAACACGGGCCAGAACATTTTTTAGCCAATCAAAGAAGCTGGTCGACCCTACAGTGCTTTGGACTGTATCTTGTCTCGAAAAATTTTCGCGAAATATCACTGCCCCTACTAATTGATGTTGTAAATGCAATTTAGAATAAATGAGGGCGACGGCGAAACAAATACTCAAGGTTTGCAGGCGGAAAGCCTTTAGGCGACGATCTTAAGGACATTTTTGTTTATCTTATACGTTTTATTTTGGTGTCGTAAAAACCTAAATTACGTGCTAGACAAAACATAAAAGTTGCTGAACAGGTCTATAACCTAGAAGCGAAGATGCACTGTAGGCCTATATAAGTATCAAATGCATTATAACCGCATTCAACAGATTGCTTACAATATACCAACGCATCTCGGTGAACAAAAACAGTTTGGGTGGCAATTTATTCTCATTCTGATTTTTTTTATTAAATTTTCGGAGGGTCTATGTATACCCTGCCACCTTCGTAGTTAAGTCACTGAATAAAATGTACTTATTTTATTTAATATATTTTGCACGCCAACAGTTTTAGGGTTTTTACAGGACAGCACAGGGTAGGGAATTGGGAGGGTTTATATGCAGGAACTGCACCAGCATTCACCTGGGCACGGAATGGGGGATGGGAAAACCACAATAGGAGAAGACCATCCCCAGTGCAACCAGCCGGGATCGAACCCACGACCTCCCGAATGCGAGTCAGACACACTACTGCATGACCGGACACGCTCGGTACAAACCATTGTGTGACTGAGTTTGTTAAATATTCTGATTATTCAATATATGTCCCACGATTTAAGCAACCAACTCGCCTCCCGCCAAGGCGAACCGGGTTGGATTCCCGGTGGGGTCGATCCTGGATCTTCGCGCGTGGGAAACGTGCCGGACGATGCCTCTGGTCGGCGGGTTTGCTCGGGGATCTCCCGTTTCACACGCCCTTACATTCCGGTGCCGCTCCATACTCACCTCGCTTCACCCTCGTCGGCTTTCAAGACCCGACGTTAAGAGCTGCCCAAATCTCTCTCCACTCCCAAGATCGAGGAAGCGTACGAGAGGATCGCGAAGACAGCATCACCACGAGCGGCTTCCACGGAATACCTTCGGAAACTGTCGGCCGAAGCGCTCCTGGATAATCTGTTCGACTCGCTGTCACTCAAGATAGCGTATCATCCCTAGTGCAAACACCGGCAGTCGCCGACATCGCGTCCATCACCGTCGACACCCGCACCACAAAAGCGACATGACGCTTTGCAAACACCATCCCTCAAAATTCTCCGTCTTTGTTAAAGAGTCATGTGCGCTTGGAGTTGTCTTGCCCGTTGGAGGCACAGAAGCGAGGCGACGATAAGGGTGACCGTTCGGAAATGACGTGAAGTGTTCCCGTGGTTCCGCTCACTGTACCTGCGGGACTTAACGCGGTGTCCCTATCATTGTATTAGTGAAGAATCTGTAGAAAAGTCCAGTACACGTCCCTATACTAGTTTCGAGTGTTTACGATAAATACACTTCGCGATAAAGCAGCGTTGGAGAGTTCGGAAATAGCGTTTTTAATGTGCATGGTGTCTTACAATTAGTTGTTGTACCTCGTATCAAGTGTATTTTCTTTTCATAGGTCAGTACATATGACTTACTTGAACTATTTTAGTNCTCACTGTACCTGTGGGACTTAACGCGGTGTCCCTATCATTGTATTAGTGAAGAATCTGTAGAAAAGTCCAGTACACTTCCCTATACTAGTTTCGGGTGTTTACGATAAATACACTTCGCGATAAAGCAGCGTTGGAGAGTTCGGAAATAGCGTTTTTAATGTGCATGGTGTCTTACAATTAGTTGTTGTACCTCGTCTCAAGTGTATTTTCTTTTCATAGGTCAGTACATATGACTTACTTGAACTATTTTAGTAAAAAAAAAAATGTATTTCAAACATTCTGCAACGCATTTCGAGCTCCAGGTACGGACTAATCGTAATCAGAATGGCAGCCTCCAGTGGGCGGGATGAATATGTCATTTCTTTTACCATCCAAACGGGTTAATGTTTATGGCAAAGCCTAGTAAGCGTAATTAGTTGACTCGATGTACTCAGAAATTGTAAGTACGTAGTCTGTCGTCACGGCATCTGAAACGATTTCGAGTTTACCACACACGGATTTCGCGTAGGAGTTTTTGTCACCGTCGGTTGGTGTCATATTCCTTACGCGCCGTAAATGATCGCGAATTCTCCACGATTACGTATTTACGTTTTATTAACCTGATCTCACATGCAACATCGGCTGCAATTCAAGTGACGACAGGGTGTGTCTGAAATACAGCACACGTCGAAACTGTGGTTACGTATTCAGGACATGCACAGGAGGCAATGAACACAGGTCCTGAAATACTTCGGTTTATTGCAAGAGCCGCGCAGGTAAAAGAGACGCTGGGTTCTTGTTATGTGGAATGCCATATCGGCGATCGTGCGCACGGTACACAGCGCCTCGTACTTACGTGGGAGTGTTCGTTGACATTTCTGCCTCCTCTACATGTCCTGAACACGTACTCACAGTTTTGACGTGTATTTCAGATGCATAATTATGTACATCAATATAAACGAAAACTCTGTAGATACAAAACCATTTAATGTGTGTTCCTATATAGTAGAACTATAGGCACGGAACCACACGCAAACACAAATAAACCAAAATTTATTCCTCCGAAATGACAGAATTTGTGTTAAAGGTTGTTGTAAAAACCTTTCTGCCACTTATTCACGATCCATAAAGGACTAAACCTTTAATCTATGTTGATTTGTGGCAAGAAGTATTACTGTTATTCGCGTCACTTGTGCTGTGATAAGCTGAAAATGCATATGATACACTTCCAAAAAATTACCGACGCGTTTGTAAAATATATTTTAAATTTTAATGACGACCTCCAAAGATTTGGACACAATCTTGCCGTAATTCAACTCGGAACTCAGAACTGCAACAGCGGAATGTCATTCCATGCAATTGAAGCCAGCGAAGGTTAACTGCAAATGGTACATTGTATTTTTCTCCTTTTGTTAAAAAAAAAAAAAGAAGCTGAGCTACCAAACCTTTAAAAAAAAAATTTTTTTTAAAGCATTTTTAATAATACATATATTTCTTTATTTGTCTACTAGGACAAAATAAAAAGTAGCCACTCTACAAAAATTATTTTTGCTTTTCCTGAAGAAACCTCATTTTCCTATAACATTATTTTATTTACCAAGACTTGAGAATAAGCGCAGACACATTCTTTATACAAAAAAAAAATTTACTAGGAAGCCCTCCTACCAAGCCCGTTACAAAATATTTTACCACGACCTCTACAGAAATNAAAAAAAAAAAAAAAATAAACTGAGCTACCAAACCTTTAAAAAAAAAATTTTTTTTTAAAGCATTTTTAATAATACATATATTTCTTTATTTGTCTACTAAGACAAAATAAAAAGTAGCCACTCTACAAAAACTATTTTTGCTTTTCCTGAAGAAACCTCATTTTCCTAGAACATTATTTTATTTACCAAGACTTGAGAATAAGCGCAGACACATTCTTTATACAAAAAAAAAATTTACTAGGAAGCCCTCCTACCAAGCCCGTTACAAAATATTTTACCACGACCTCTACAGAAATGCGTGTTTTGATAATTCATTTCATTTATTTCCATAAATTGCATTGAATAGTAGTATTTCAAATGAAGAGGTCGAAAATATGATCGAGTCGACACTTTGCTTGTTACGCTACGTAATACAACTGCCGCTGATGACTAGTTTGGAGAAAACACGTGCGTTTCCTCACTGCGCGCTAATAAATTTGCGTGTGTGTTTTCAGTAACTCAGCAATTGCACACGATGATTGTGATCCATCCCGAGTCTGACTACAACAGGCAAAGTCCTCTAAATATAGAGGATACGTCTGCAAGGACACTTCCCAAAATAACATGGTAATGTGTCTAAAATTGCTGGACCCGGAAAAACAGCTTTCTAAGTCTGACAACAGAACGCAGTAAATACAGAAATGTGATTTTTTTTTTCTTTTGTAACTGCTATTTCATTTAACAAATGCCAATTCGAAAAAGATTACCGTAAACGGGTTTTAATGTGACGTTTTTTTTTTTAAGGATTTTAGAATCGGCTCGTAGCCTTTAAAAATAATCTACAGTTTACAGTTGTGTAAGTTTTCATGTAATTAATTTATTTACATTTAAGTTAGTAAAATAACTTAACTACCTGCATAGTGTTGTTTTAAAATATGAATTTTTATTTTAGTTTCTTTCTGTTTTACTTTCCCGTGTGTAAATTCTCATATTTACATGTTTGGTGCCAAAAAAGTTTATAAACTGGAAATTGTTATTCTTTTCCAATTATCCTGAGACGAAGTTTAGGACACGTCCGCAGACAAAGTTCAAATTTGGTTGAATGAATTTCGGACTTAGGACATACGCACACGCGGACGCAGATATGGACCGTGACGTCAGAGGGTCTCGTGCGCCAACCTTCATCTGTCGTCCTCGAACGTGTCCATGGGCAATGCCAATTGCATACCAGATTTCATTTTCGCAACAAAAAAAAAACTGTGTAGGTGTATCAGTCATATGTGTGTACCCGAAGAACTGTACGTTAAGGCCCCCGTCTACCTGGAACTTTTTCCCGCGTTTAGGCCGAGAAGCGCGGGTGCGATAAGGGCGACACTGCCACGTGCATCAAGTACGCCATCGCCGCTAAGCGCAAGGCTCTGAACTGGCGTGCAGTGTTCTCGTCGTGCTGCGTGTACCTATGGGACTTTCAGCGGTGACCATATTATTTTATTAGTGGGAAGTCTTTAGGAAGGTTCAGTGCAGGCCCCTATAGTAGTTTTGTATGTATCTAATGCGTGCATTTTGAGCTACAGCGCCTTGTAAAGGCAGTTTTTTTTTTTTAGCGGTTTTGGAGTACTTTGAATTGATGTTTCTAATGTACGTGATATTTTGAAAGTACTTAACAGCTCTCGTCTGAAGTGTGTGTTCTTTTCGTAGATCAGCACGTTGGACGCACGCTTAATAGTTTCGTTGAAAAACGTGTATTTGGAACACTCTGCAACGCAGTTCAAGCGCCAGGTAGACGGGCGCCTTAAGCATTGTGCTGTGACCAAGACTGGTGGAGTTCCAAGAACCTTCACTACAGACAAGACAATACGTACTCTCCAACCTCAGGTGCCAGGGTAAACTTTTTTCAAAACTAACTAGCGGCAAGAGAAGTGCATTTTGCAAGTATCTGAAAAAGCCACGAATGGTAGGGTAAAAGTAACTTCCAGGTAGAATTGGAGGGAAAATGAAACTCATCAGTTTATTTGCACTAGAGTAGTAGTGTTGAAGTATGGGATTTTATCAGTGAATATTCTAACGCTGTTAACGTGAAACAAAACATATACAAACACTCTAAAATTAAATTTGCCGTGTAGCACTTCTACAGAAACGAGGTATACATAACTTCCGGTTCGAATCCACAATTTCACATGATTGTGGATTGTATCTGTTATTTTTGAAACACAAAGAAAATAAAGTGATGGTGAGAGTTCAAGCTCGTAAGTGAAGAGAATTATATCGCGTACCGTTTTTGTCTACCTACAACATATGTGGAGTCGACGGTTATTTTAACACTTTTGAAATAATCTTTTGGAAAAAGAATATTACCCCTACAGTGCATGTATTTTATTGTCAACACTCGTTGGAGATCTTGTAGGAATTTGGATAGTATAAAATGGAAAAACATTTTGTTTCATCATTTTGTTAAAGGTGTAAGAAAGTTCACAGATGGGCATGAGAATTAGGTTAAGTATTTTAATACACAGCAGAGCAAGATCTGACCTAATAGTAGCATATACCTCAATGATATCCACAGTAAACTGAACAATTTTTGAAGCCCTACTTAAAATTTACTTGTATGCACGTTGTGTATTTTTCCGCCATATGTAAAATTCACGTCGCCAGGAGCATTGTCACTTTATTCATGCGCTGGTCAAGTGAAAGTGTGGTATTATTAGAAAATTAAATGATTTTCAAGTTGGCTAATTCTTACACTATACGCATAAAAAACAGAAATCAACATGAATAATTCCAGTATTCACAAATGTCTACGTAACACTTTGAATTCAACGTTAAGAAAAGGGACTACTTTCCCTCCTTCGCTACCAACTTTACTGTGGGCATACCGTACATTGTACCCGTTAAAATATACGCAGGTAGGGGCAGTGACATTTTTCAACGGTTTATTTCAATAGTGCTCATTTAGCCGTGAATAGCTTATATGTGCTTTTAATAACTACTCAGTGATCAATGAGTGAGGACTTATTCTTATTTATATGCGGAAGTGTTTATTTTCATATGTAATGAAATGCTACAGGAGGAGCAAAACGAAGAAAATAGGCAGAGTTTAAGTTCAACGGTGAACAAATCACACCTCGTTTCCGCGCGTTCCACAGCTCTGTCAACAACATTTTCCGCAGTTTAACGGAAAAGTTCTGGTAGAAAGATTCTCCAGAACTCTCAGTAATATTAAGAACACAGTGCTTTATATAGTATGGATATAAAATAATTAGATTTCACAAAGCTTTTCCGTGAATAAATGGACCTCTCATTGAATTAGCCAGTTTGTTTTTCTGTACTTCCGGTTTAAAAAAGAGAGATTGCGACAAAAAATTTAATATTTAATTTTTGTTATGTAGATGTTTAACTGTGTATAAAATATAAAAGTAAAGAAAGCTTAAACTTAAAATTACGAAGCGAGGTTTCAACACTTACCATAAAATTCTAAAATCTGTAATTATTACCAGTCACATACGATCTTTGTTGTAATAATTTAATGTATTAATGGATTTTTCATAAAAGTGTGAAATGCGTTACTTCTTCACTTTATATGGGCTATTCACGGTAGGCTGAGCGCTTTTTAAAACATGTATGCTAATCATGTGTTCCGCCATTTGTAAAACTAGCATCGCCATGGGCCTGAACGCGTTACTCATGCGTCGATCAAGTGAAACTGAAAGAAAATTAAATATTTTACAAATTGTCTAATTCCTACACTTATATGAATTTAAAGAAAGAAAACAAAAAGCAAAATAAATAATTTTATTATTCACACATATTTACCCTACATTTTTAGCCCATCATTAAGACACCCTCCGTCGTTACCAACTTTACTGTCATTGTGCCCGTTAACATATACGCATGGTCAGGTTAGTGACATTTTCTAAGTGTTATGTTCAGAAGTGCTCACTTAGCTGTGAACAGCCTGTTGTAATGTCTGCGTGTCTTAAGAACTGCTAACGGTTTCAGGTGCCAGATGCAACTTTATGATATTTGAAGGAATAAGTCTACGTGGTATGGACGTCCTGACTGCCACGGGAAAGATAATCTTCTGGTTGAAGTGGCGAAGTAAGCTTCGCGTAGACTCGGCATTGTTCGTTTCCGAAATCCTCAACTACAGGGAAATACAGAGACGTTCCGTATCTTGTATTTGTGGAGCTAAACACCATTTATTGTCATCACGGATCGCGCTTCTGAATACAGGATGATTCTAAACTCATGGGACAAACATTGTGGAGTGGTAGAGCTCACTAAAACAAACAATTATTGCATAGGAATATATGGGCGGAAGTGACGCGTTGAGGCACAAACACAAAAGTTACACATGAAATGCAACACATTGTTTATTTACAACGTCGCCACTAAATGCCTTTTTACAGCAATGTTTATAATAAAAGCTCAAAATTGCCACCACCGACATTAATGCAAGCTTGGTAGCGTCGGTGGAGTGATTGGCGAACAGATTCAAATACGCCGGGTATTTCACGCACGCCACCATTGTCAGCCAATCACGCCATATGTAGAGGTCGCCAAGCATGCGAGACTGTTGGTGGATGCATTTCCAGCAACTTTTTTTTAACATTTTCTGTACGGAATCACTCGTTAAGTATGCTGCTAATGAACATTTTATGTTTCCGTTAATGCGTTATGCTTTTGTGTTTGTGCCTCAACGCGTCACTTCCGCCCATATATTCCTATATAATAATGGTTTTTTTTAGTGAGCTCTACCACCCCTCAATGTGTGTCCCATGATTTTAGAATGACCCTGTATAAAGTGTACATTTATGCAAAAAAAAATTCCAGGAATATATTAACAGTTTTCGCAGTCAGGAAGGGGTTGCAAGATGATGCAAGCTCGTCAACTCGCGTGTTCTCGAAGAGTGCGTTATTTTACAGCTGATACCAGCGAGTGCTGCAGACGTCACTGGCATCCGTGTGATAACAATGCGGGGAGCATATTCGCGTATCATCCGGTCCCCCAGCTTGCCCCTGTGTTTGTTCTTCTCTTCTCTTTTAGCTGCCGACTGGCGACGAAGCAAGGGGAGCGCATATTTGCACAGCCACCTCCCACACTCCTCGCATAGCGCGCGTGCAAAAATCCCAATCACAAACAATAGTCGATGTACCTCGCTGCGTTATCGTCTCAGCCTCGATTACTCGAATGCAAATGATTATCTAATTACATAGGTAGGGGTTGGAATTATTTACGAGGCCTTTAAAGGGAAAGTTTGGACTTCAGACAACGGTGAGTTTTAATTGCGTTTACAACCAACCCTTTGCTGATTGACAACGCCATATACTATTAATAATAGTATTTTGTATTTACTACAGTTCTTCTCCTTGAAAAATGTCCGCAGGGCTAAATTATATCATTAATAAATTCACTTGACAGTTTACGTGTGTTGGCTGCCGATTTACTTAGCAGCACTGATTAATAGTTTTTCTCCTTGAATATTTGCGCTAATATCAAAATATATTTATGTAGTGTGTAACACTTGGGCATATGGTGGCACCAAAATTTCGACACTTAAGTTTAAACATTTTTTAAAAATAAATTGATAGTATGCATTTTAAATTTGAGAGATTATAATGAGTGTATATACAATTTTTGCTTCCTTTATTTAATGGCGTTAGCTGGAGAGTTAAATTACCAGACACACCCTGGACGTCAATCAATAAAAAAATCTAAAAAAAAAAAATACTCAAATTCCTTGCGATCTGTTCTGGTGTAAAACTGGCTAAGTCAAATAGCAAACAGCTGTGTGTCGAATATGCAGGAAATATTGTGGGAGCTTATTAACCCATAGGTCACTTAAGCAGCAAATTTCTCTAACTTCTGCATATAGCAAGGCATTTATTACTCAGCTTGAATTTATCTTTTTATTAACAGAATGAAACTGCAAGCGGGTATTATACCGCGTCTTTTGCATCGGTTTTCCACCCTCCCTCCAGTAACTTACGGATATTGCTTTCCTTTCGTAAGATTTTTGTGGCCTCAGTTGCAGCCATGTATCAGTACGTTTATATCAAGTTTTTATCAACCAAAACGGGGCAGCGATGGCGTAGTGTCCAGGGCGCTCGCCTCCCACCACGGCGATCCGGGTTCGCTCCCCGGCGGGCTCACTCCCGGACCCTCGCATGTGGGAATCGTGCTGGACGATGCCGCTTGCCAGCGGGTTTTCTTGGGGCACTCCCGTTTCCCCCCGCCCTTGAATTCAAGCGCCGCTCCATTCTAGGGCTTCACTTCTGTCATGCCCGGGGATGACGGTCACCTACGGGTCCCAGCTGGAAAGACCGTCACTCGGAGGGTGTTGCCTTGCCCTGGGTGCACTCCCCACACGCCATTTATTTATTTATTACCAACAAAAAGTTATTTTTTTTCTCCTGTGTTACGGGAAGTTGTAAGCTGTTTACGGTTAGTTGAGAACTTGTGAAATCAGCGTTTAGAAAATGTCACTGACCTTACGTGGCATATACATATGTATTTTAACGGGTAAACTGGCTGGCATGCGCACAGTAAAGTAGGCAATGAAAGAGGGAAAGTATTTCCGTGTCGCACAGTTTAATTAAAGAGTATTAGGTGGAAATTTGTGAATAATNCCACACGCCATTTATTTATTTATTACCAACAAAAAGTTATTTTTTTTCTCCTGTGTTACGGGAAGTTGTAAGCTGTTTGCGGTTAGTTGAGAACTTGTGAAATCAGCGTTTAGAAAATGTCACTGACCTTACGTGGCATATACATATGTATTTTAACGGGTAAACTGGCTGGCATGCGCACAGTAGAGTAGGCAATGAAAGAGGGAAAGTATTTCCGTGTCGCACAGTTTAATTAAAGAGTATTAGGTGGAAATTTGTGAATAACGAAACGATTTCATTTGATTTCTGTGTTTTTATTACATATAACAGTAAGACTCAGCAAATCTGTAAAATATTTACTNTGAAACGATTTCATTTGATTTCTGTGTTTTTATTACATATAACAGTAAGACTCAGCAAATCTGTAAAATATTTACTGATCTAATAATTTCACGGTTTCAGTTGACCGACGCAAGAACAAAGCGATCAAGCCCATGGCAATGTTAATTTTATGGCGGAAGAATACACAATGTACATACTGAACAAGTAGGGCTTTCGGAAGTGATCAGTTTGCTGAGAACAGCCGGCAAGTATTGGTATCGGTGTTAACGACGCGCATGTGAAGTTTCGCACAACTTACAAAGAGGCGTTTGTAATATAAATTACGTATCGCATGTCAGATCGAGAGTGTGGTAAGAAAGATTAAACTGCGATTAGTACAACAGAAAGTATGGGGAATTAGATTCAAATATATGTGAATCATCATAAACAGATGTTTAATTTGACCGTGATTACTTGGCATTAAAAAAATTTAGAATGTGCACACTTTAAAAAAAAATTTTATGTAACATTTTCTAACAGTTTTTGAAATATTTTTCTGCAATTATAGTATTTCATTTTCGTATCAATAATTAAAAAAAAATTATATAGGATAATTTGTTTTCAATTATTTCCCACAAAATAATAATAAAACATATAAGTTCAAAAAAATTTAGTATCACGTTCTAGTATAAACGTTTGACCAGTTCTTGTTTAAAAAAGATGGACTTCCGATCCTCAACATTTGGCTGACGGTATGAACGAAGGCTACTGCGTAATATTAGAAGTTTGGGTATTCAGACCGGAGACACTGATAGATCCTTTCTTACTACTAACTTGTATGCGGTTTCTTAGTATTTCCCTGAAATGAAAGNCAGACCGGAGACACTGATAGATCCTTTCTTACTACTAACTTGTATGCGGTTTCTTAGTATTTCCCTGAAATGAAAGGAAAAAAAGAGTTTGAATCTCTACGAAAGAATCTTATTTTTCGTTAAATGGAACTATTACTTATATTTTATTTAAATTATAATATTTTATTTATATTTAAAATATACTAATAAAAAAGGGATAAAATAGGTGTGTTGTAATGCTTAGTAAGAAATAGTTCTTATGCAATGTTATATTACACTGAGTGCGCACGAATACGGTGCATTCTCCGTTTGGTGTAATTTTCAAGACTCGGGTTAAACCTTGTTTGCATGAGGAGGAGGAATATTCTGGAAGTATAACTATAGCAGGGCTTCAGAAAAGTGTGAAGTGACCGTGAATTGCCTATATATATTCATATTTTTAAAAGCTGTGAAATATTTCAAAGTAAATATTTTTTTCAGGGCGGAAATGAAAGTCACTATTTTGTTGCCAATTAATAAATTTGGTTATTAAAACATAAATGTGGTCGTTGAAAATTGTCACAGTCAGCAAATATCGCTGTAGGTAGCCCTCTTTTCACGATGTTTTTTTTAAAACAGTGTTTTAAACTGCAGCAATAATGCCGGCTGTATCTTTTCTGGACATAGTGCTTTATTAAAACCCTACTGTCACCGTTTAAAACTCTGAGGAAACAGAACACACGCGAAGTTTCTATAGTCCATTCTCGGTTACTTATAACTTTTATAAAGCCTTCCTGTAGTTCTGCTTCCAGGATATTCCTCCGCCTCGTGCAAACAAGGTTTAACATAATCTAAAAAAATTACACCCCAGAGACAACGCATTGCATTCTTGCGCACTCATTTCGCATAAGAACTATTTCTTACTAAGCATTACCAACACATTCACATTCTCACTGTTTTTATTCACATCAATTATAAAATAAATCTTATAATGTATACATAAAAAATATATATATAAAATTTTAATCTAACCAAAAATAAGGTACTTCCATGTTATTTGATGTTAACAGAAGTAAGCCTATTAAAAGTTCTTGATACATAGCATAGTTAGGAAACAACGAAATNCCATGTTATTTGATGTTAACAGAAGTAAGCCTATTAAAAGTTCTTGATACATAGCATAGTTAGGAAACAACGAAATACGTAGTACATGGGGTGATTTTTCAAAGGTTTGATTAAAAAAGTGTGAAGAAACCGCGAGTAGAGTATACATGCTATTTTCGATCGGCCGTTAAAATTTCCGGCGTATGCGCTGACGCAACCGCGGCGAGGGCGCTGCTTCATTCGCTGTAGTTTGCGTTACATTAAATTACGCGGCGTGGCGTGGCGGGGGCGCTATCTCTCCCGATACAAGGCAAGTAGGAACACCGGGTGACACCCAGATAAGATAGCGCGAGGACCCGCTCCACTACAATTATTGTACACACAGCCGGCGTGCCGCCACCGCCGACATGTACTCTGCAAATTAATTTCGCTCATGCTTCAAAGCTGCAGTTTTTTTTTCATTCATTTTCGTATCTTCGGTATGACGTATGTACTATCGTGGACACAAATATTTATCCCCACAGTCGCTCTTTCTTTGATATATAAAGGAGGGGGAAGGGGGAAATGATACTGCATCACTCGTTCCATTATACTTGGTCTGAGATATGTTAAAATTAATTTCAAAGAAGACTTCGATAATATCTACATAGAGAAATATATATTCTTAGTAATAATTTAAAATTAATTATCCTATATGTACTGTTCACCTAAGTACCATGAGTAGTGTGTTTATCTTCGTTTTGGGAACATGGATTTCAGGAGTAGGAGCTAGGAGCCGTCTGCCATGACGTCACAGGCTGAGGTCGCGGCCGGCGGCATGAGACGGCCATTTTATCGACAAAACTGCCTGTTTTACCCCAAAAATTACTTCCTAAGTTAATTGTTTATCAGAAAATCACTTTTTCCACAAAAAAATATGGAAAAATGAGGAAAGCTGATTTGAAGCTCTTCGAAACAAGAGCCAAAAAATCCTCAGTCTAGCAAGAGGTTAAGAGTCTCTTAAGAGGAATGAGTCACTTAATCATCAGAGCAAGAGAGTAGGATTCGAGACTCCAAGTTGGGTCAAGCGGACCAGGGAGGATCAGCGGACCTGGTTACCCTCCCCTGACCGGAATCTGCACCTACCACATCCTAGCTCCACCCCTCCCCCT
Organism: Clitarchus hookeri; assembly: GCA_002778355.1. Classification (NCBI taxonomy): domain Eukaryota; kingdom Metazoa; phylum Arthropoda; class Insecta; order Phasmatodea; family Phasmatidae; genus Clitarchus; species Clitarchus hookeri. Next base: position 138,534 of record NQII01005115.1, on the reverse strand, counting down.
CACCACTCCTTCTTCACCATCGCCTCGCCCTTCCCCACTCCAACCCACTGACAATTATTAAAAAAAAGCAAGAAATCTAAAAAAATTATAAAAATCTAGATAAATATAATGTTAACCTCACACTGATCCCACCACCCTCATTTCACCCCTTTCCCACCCCCACCCAATTGTAAATAATCGAGAAATATCGCCATGACATCGCCTTTCCGAGCACTGCACGCCATACCAACCCCTGCACTGCAAGACCTCACAAGGCGGTAGTTGGTAGGCGGTAAAATCTTCTCACCGGCAGAGGAGCAGTGTAACCACACAGACAATACGGAAACATATTTGGAGGGGAGGACATATTTTGCCCATCGCAATTGCACCGATGCACTGCACAGCCGGCCGCCACTGTCTGGTCGGATCCACCTACTTTCATCAGTGTCCCCGTGAATCGCAGGAGTGACTGACGTGGAAGGGTGCAGCTATCTTGGTGTTCGACCGCTATCCGGACTTCCGATGGTAATGTGTACGGTCCGATCAGGAATGGTTGGTTTGCCCTCCGAGACTTCGGTGGTGTTCGGGTTTTCGTTAGCAAATGCAAAATGGCCACACTATACACGTGATCTTTAACGGTATTACGAGAATTTGTTCACAAATTATGAATACTGCAGATTGAAAACCTTAATAAACCAAAATTTTGTTTGCGTTTGACATGTTTTAAATATAAGTTTTGAATAAATAATGTATTCTAGGAAAAAGGTATATTTCGTTCGTCAATTGTGTGACATTTGCTGTCCAATAGTACTATTTTTTAACTCGGATGGACGTGTGATATATTAAACATAAATTGCTGTGATTTCGTATGCACACTGTTAAAATAGACTCCCATGTACGCCGTTAAGAGAAAGCAGCCAGAACTTTGGTTGTCAAATGCACGAAGATTTTTTGCTCAATGACCATTTTGCTTTTTACGAACTCGCTGTTTTGTTTGCTATTTTTAATACCAAGATTATAAAATAAGCGATGGACAACAAACTAGACGCTTTCGTGTTTCTAGTTGATTGTAGTAATTCCAATGCGTTATTGATTTTCACTCTATTTTTTTTAAGATACATTAATTTTACTGTAAACACCCAAGAATTATTATTTAGCACTACCTATCGGTAAATTTACAAACTACATTGTTCAAAGGAAATTTTGAATAAATCAATGTGTACGTACTCGTATTTCATTATAAAGAATTATAATAAGATAATAAATACTTTCACAATAGCCNGAATAAATCAATGTGTACGTACTCGTATTTCATTATAAAGAATTATAATAAGATAATAAATACTTTCACAATAGCCTGTGTACCACTGCTTACATGTTTCACAAATTAAAAAAGTAAGGTTAATTTTTTTTTCGAAATATATTTTTATATTTTTGTAATGCATGAAGGTACATTACTTCACGATTATCTTCTTTCAAAGTCACAAATAACCACCTGTTACACACACCCACTAAGCTTTCATAATAAACATCCGTAACGAAAGCCCGAAGGGCTTCGCTATCGTTTCGAGTGTATTATCGCACAGCAGTGCCATCAACTTCTTCAGGCGGGTTGCCTATAGTAGCATCTCCATCGACCTCTTCGGGTGGGCCACCTACAGCAGCTCCATCAGCATCGCGACCCAAGACAACAGTGTCAAGACTTCGATGCATGTACTGTGATGAAGCCTTTGCAAANTAGCTCCATCAGCATCGCGACCCAAGACAACAGTGTCAAGACTTCGATGCATGTACTGTGATGAAGCCTTTGCAAATAGCAGCAATGTCAGACGACACGAAAAGCATCAACGTTAGATGAACCCATCCCTCATATGGCATATAGGTGTGAAAAGTATCTTCGTCTGTTTGCTCGTACTGAAAATCTATACAGACATTCGAAAATGTGTAAAGGACTTGCTTCTCCACCAGCAAAACAAAAATATGAATTGTCGTCGCCACGGACCTGTGATGGACTTGCAAATACTGCTGCGTGTGATGATGATGCTAACATGCCATAACTACCTGGTACAGTAAGTGATGATACAATGGTGCTACCATCGGTAAGTGAGGATGTGCATGTGGACAGTATGGAAAATTCGCTGTCGATATCTGGTCGATCATGTCGCTGCTGTGGCGAGACGTGCAGTAAAATAATAATGCGCAGAGGCACGAGAAGAGTGGTAAAAGCACGAAGAAGACGGAATGGGTTTATTTGACGCTTGTCTCTCATAAGTGTGGACGTGAATTTGAGAATTGTGATACAACGAACTATGAGGAAAACGAATGCCGTGAGGCATATTGCCAGCATCTCAAACAGCGTAAACCTCCCGGTCAAAAACCTGTCCATGTTCTAGGCATAACTAATGCTGATGGGTTCGTGTTGAAGGAATCTGCTTTCTGAGAAGGGGCGGAAAACTTATGAGAAACTTATGGGTACGCCGAAAAACATTTGTACGTTTCTGTCAGCCATGAAAAATAGTGTAATAAACCAACTTACAGAAGAGTTGGAAAACCACGGGTCTTTCAAATATAATATATGGTCAGAATGTACTTACTCGAAACCAGAACCCTACCAGGGAGAACATTGTAGAAGGTCATTCAAGATCTGGTATGTACCAATCTATAATGTATATGGCATCGAAAAGAATGCAGAAGATAATATACAAAATATATGTCGCGAGGAAGAAGAAATTGTGACGAAGGGTTCAGATTGGACACTCGTTTAGGTTGACCATTTACAGCTAAGGACAAATGTAAGTCATCCTCTTACAAGATCATATGAAGTTCTCATCTTGCCCGAATATCATCGCAAAGAACTGTTTGTATGTGTGTACAGTTTTGTAAATAACAAATATTTATGAACTATGTTATGTTTTATTATTTTTTTAAAAGATTAACGTTAAAAAATAGTCGAGATTAATTATACTCCAAGTTTGGAAGAGTGTCTCATTGACAAAAAANTTTAAAAGATTAACGTTAAAAAATAGTCGAGATTAATTATACTCCAAGTTTGGAAGAGTGTCTCATTGACAAAAAATGGTTGCCTGTAAAGTCGGTTTTACGGGCGAAGATTTTACGTGACAACGTAGTGCTGCGCGCGNTTTAAAAGATTAACGTTAAAAAATAGTCGAGATTAATTATACTCCAAGTTTGGAAGAGTGTCTCATTGACAAAAAAAGTTTGGAAATGGGTGACATGGTGGTAGATGCTAAAAATAATAATAATAATAACTGGCACAATATATAGTGCNAAAAAGTTTGGAAATGGGTGACATGGTGGTAGATGCTAAAAATAATAATAATAATAACTGGCACAATATATAGTGCCCAATACTGGAAACATATGTGTTAGTCGTAATTTAGTGGCCAATGGACATATGCCATTTATTGATATGGGTGGAGCGATAATTCCTGTTATGTAGGCCAATGATTAATTTGGCGAAAGGAGTGGGGGCGGCGTGGTGAGTGTGAGGTAAATGTTATATACTTCTCAATTTTTTAGAATTTTTTTGTTAGATTTTTTTACGATTTTTTTTAATGAAAATAAAGTAAATAATTTTACATAAGTAAAACAAAATATAGCTATAAAAACCGTTAACAATAACAACCGAATGTTCCAAAAATTAAAGACGTGGTTTACTCACTTTAAAAAATGTAATAAACAAAACTTAAATATAAAACATATAACATCTGGTATGGCAAGATAAACATGGAATAAAAACTGATATTACAATTCTACGAAATCAGCGATGAAACGATATCGGCTCTACGCGCCATGTTGTGAATTCTTGTGCAGTGTTCCCGTCGTACTGATGAAACTGTAGGACTTTAAGCGGATACCCTATCATACGTAATTGGGCACGATACTGTAGCAAAATCCAATGCACTCCTCCATGAATACTATAGCAAAATCCAATGCACTCCATAATACTGTAGCAAAATCCAATGCACTCCTCCATAATACTGTAGCAAAATCCAATGCACTCCTTCATAATACTGTAGCATATACCAATGCACTCCTCCATCGTAGTTTCGCATGAATTCAGTGCGTTTATTTTGAGAAACAGCAGTCTAAAAAAGCCGTTTTCAGCCATGTTGGAGGGCATTAAAGTATAACGTTTACAATATGCGTGATGTCTTGACGGTATCAATACACTGAAGTGTGTTTTCTTTTCGTGGATAATAATTTTGGGCACAATTGTACTGGTTTCCTGAAAAATAGGAGGGGGGATTGTAAACGCACTGCAACGCTGCCGCCTTAAGGAACCATTATGACATTAGCCTGGAATGATTTCGGGAAACCATGAGAAACTGGAAAACCGAAATCAGGATGGCCAAGAACCGGTGATATCATCAGAGTTCTTCCAGATGCAAGTTCAGTTGGCTAAACCTACGTCATATCCCAACACTTACCAGGAACTGATATCAAACGGAAGTATCCGAGTTCAAAGTTATTAGTTTTTGGACCAGTAAAATTTCAACAAACTTAGGCCGAGCGACTGACATTTGCGCAGCGAAAATGGTCAGATTAAAAAAAAAAAATCTGGATTGTTTTGCCAATGTGAAATTAACGCCGTGACAGCATGATTTACTCTCAAAGGCGAAAATAATTAACGCTGTTGAAGTTCAGTAAACATATGTACGATTAAAACTTTTTTATCAATTTTTTGCAATGCAAAGTGAGATAAAGGTCGGTTTCAAAAATATTTACTTTCTTCGTGGTTTATTGTCTGACAAGTAGACCATCAAATGACGATTTTTGTACGTTGGGACATCAACGAATTTTCAACAAATTTTCAAAATATACTGAAATAAATATATATTCCTGCTATAGTCTGTCTCGTCTACAGTAAGAATTCCAATTTTTGACAGCCAGTATGTGGTGGCATGTCATAAACAAAACTGGCAACGTCCCAAATACAAAATCATGTATCAGCTAATGTGTGAACGAATGTAAGTAAATTTAATTTTTGCTATTCTGACAACCCTGGTGTCTCACAAAAGACAACAGAGGAATATGCGGGCAGGAAAGAGTTCTTGCACGAACTCTTTTTACGCTTTATTTTACGTCGTCACATAACAGTTGCTATTAGTGTTAACAATCTAAACTTAGTGCTAAAATGGTAATTTGTCAGTTTTCTCCACTTTTATCCAGAAATTTGTTTACACATGGAAACTACTTCTAGTACTGCTATTTCTAAACAGATTTGGGGAGAGGTTTTTTTTTTGTTCTCGTAACACAGTAGCTGGATATGCGGAAAACTTGTAAGCCTCCAAGTAAGTGAAATGTGTTTACGTTTTTACTAACATTAGAAACCAATTCATCACTCTTATTTGTATCGTGTCCACTTTGAGGGCACAGCAGTAAACAGAACTGAAATAAATTTTTATAACGGTAGGTGAAATGAATTTAAATGAAGAGATTGTAGATAAAACTATATTTAAGTGATAAAACAGTAGGTAAACCGATCTTAGGCCTACTGCCTTTTGTTGGAATTAAAATATATTTTTTAACTGAAGTTTCAACGCATTTAAAATCAAACGACAATAAAATAAACTGTTTTTCTAATGCTGACCGTAGAAGAAATTATTGCAGGTTTAATGCCTGTAAGTTAAATGACCATCGAGCGAAATTACTGATGAATTATCCTTGTTTGGGTAACGTGTTTTATATACTGTTTCTTTCCCTCTGAGTTTATCACATATTTTCCTGTGTTTCCTTCGCGTGTTTCCGCAAAATTAGTTGAGTCTCACAGCAATAGTATTTGAAATGAACCCTCATTGTGAAAGAATGCCGATTCGTTACGATAAGCGTGCGGAGTATCATCTGTTTCCTGTCTGCACAACAACTGATGGTCGTATTTGGGGAAAAAGCACATCTGGGCGGATACGCACATAAATATAAGAAACGGTCGCGTTACGAGGGGGCGTCACTGCGATGTTGCGTTCCAAAAAGCCATTGAGGAAATCTAGCAGTACCGGCAGGCGATGCGGGAGCTACAACGTCCGTGAGGAGGGGGGTGGGGTCGGCGGCAGGGGTTGTTCGACGTAACAGGCGACGACCAGCAGGAGACTGCGCCACAGGGGTGAACACTGCGTCGGGGCGAGGAAAACACGTGTGGGCGTTCTCTTGGCGACCACGCACAGCTACCGTTATCGAAGTGTAGTACACTGTCGACCACGATAATAGAAAAAAATGTGTATGTACAAAATGTTTACGTCCCCAATCGTCCATTAACTATTGCAAATTGTAGTGTTGTTACGGACGCGTCAAGCCTTGTTCTCTGCGACTTATAAAAACATTTAATGCAGACTATAATGGGATTAAGAAACATAAACACAAAAAATTACACGATTTCTTATGTTCCATCACCAAATCATTTCTCCTTTAGTGAATGTTATATTATTTTTAAAAAAAAGATTTAATTTTAATTAAATAATGAGCGTACGACATATTTATTTTTTTGACAAAATACGTTTAGAAATATCTTGTGTGGCAAAACTAACCACATAGTTTATCAAGAGAATATGGTCACGTTATTGTTGTAATATGTTTTCACTTTGCCAATAGCCGCTAACGTATTTATAAATGCGATTCACTAACATTTACGAAGTAAGAAAAGGAATATCCTGCTTGAAAGTTCCAATCACCACAAGCGTCACAGCAGCTTGAAAAACTTAACTCTGGCTGTTAAGCGTGTCAGCTTGCAATGCTAGGAGATTAGGTGAGGAGTTTCCAGAGACCTGTCCTTCCAAGATCGTACATAGTATCAAGTGTGGGGGNGGGGGGGGGGGGAGTTCTCACTGGATCACGAGGTGACATATCAAATTTGGCAAGAACTGCGGTGATCCTTCCCGTTCAGATATCAGGGACCAGATTCACGCCCGCGAGGAAACGGAAAACGTGGCGGACGTTTCCAGCGGCATTCCTGGAGGGTAACAACACCCACCCCCTTTCCGAGAGGCGAACATTTCTTCTCTGTGCCTTCCTGGACTCTAATCTCACGTCACACTTGAGGAACGTAAGGCTCACATGAGAAGTCTGCAACTACTCTTAAGTGTCCCAGGGTGTGACATCGTTCTCTCTCCCGTCTCCCTTCTCCCAGGCATTCGTCGTCATGACTACCACAACGGAGGTACCACAGACCAATACTACTTTGGAGCTAATCATGAAATATGGAGTACGACAGGTAACGACTTGAGAAACAGGTCATGCGCACTAGATCAGCGGTACCCTCGACCAATTGACCTGTGGCCGTTCGAGAATGAACAAATTCCAAAAAAAAAAAATTGCTGAAGACACAGTTTCAACACTCCATTTAGCTCTATAGTAAGGTCATCAAAACTGACTCTTCGAAAGTGATGACGACAGTCAAGTTTCCTACAAGTCCTGCAAAGTTGTAACGGGTTTTTTCAGCATTCAGAAATCATCCACGTTCCTAATCAACTGGGTCGGTGTCCAAGTCCAGATCGAGCGAAATAAATTAATGAAAGAAAACCATCAGTATTATATCTGTGCAAACTGTTCGGCATGCAGAGTTATTTTTCTCGCAGGTTGTTNTTAATGAAAGAAAACCATCAGTATTATATCTGTGCAAACTGTTCGGCATGCAGAGTTATTTTTCTCGCAGGTTGTTACCAACAATTGCTGCCAAGTCAATTATGGTTCGTTTATTGACGCTGAGCTTCTCCATTGTGCAGTAATGATGTAGTGTGGGGTGTGTAAATGTAAGGCACGGAAATACATTTTGAATAATACCACAATTTAAAGAGCTATTTGATTAATGCTTCGACTATGATAACACCGGAAATGGCACCAGGTGTGTTTAGAAAAAATGGCAGGCAAGTGGCTACTAAGTCAAAATTTCTGCGAAAATTTACGGGAAACTGCTGTTAACAAGTTTTAAGTTGACTATTTACTTTCTATAGTGGAAAATACACATAAACTATATAACTACGGCTGGAATTTGGTTTAAAAAAAACCTACAAATGATTTTAGAAAATAATATTTTTATTGCCAATTCAATATTTAAAATTGTCTCCAGCAAAGAAACTGGATGTTCTTTGGCTAGTTTTTATTTTATTTTATGCGAGTGTTGTTAAATTCCGCAACAGCAGCAATAGTAAATTAATAGTAGAGCTATACAAAAATATATTTGTTAGTAAGTTATTGTGTGAAACCAGCTCTTTGAAAACAGTATATGTGGAAAAATAATATAACAACTCATTATCAGTAAGTTATGTTTAAAAACTGATAAATTTCAGTCATTGTGCCATACACTCGATGACATATGGACTGCAGTATTATCGTGGACGGAAAAAACAAATGAAATATTCAAAATGTCTCCAAAGACGTGAAACAACTCACGTATTATTACAGACAGAGTAATTTACGCTGAACTAAATTGTGTCGCAAATTCTGTGAGTGTTCGTCCATCCTAGGGTGTACCCTTAAACGCTAACTATTTACGTTTGTATATTAAATCTATGATTTAAAAATTTGGTCTAAATTGTTTTAGAATTAAAAATAACATTTATAATAAATATCGTAACAAAAAGAATTTTAAAAAACAACAACTTCAATTTAGGAATAAGGTCTGTAGAGATTTTTAAATGTTGATAATTATATAGTCATATGGTTTATGGAAATATGTTAACCTTTTTAATAGGCGCAATCCAACGAGACAGTTGAGTGCTTACCATTCCCCGCGGCCGTTGGCAATATTTATAGGGAACAGTTGAGTATCTCCCTCGTGCCGGCCAGCCAAGATGCAGACGCGTGCGGAACTATTTCCTATGGACGGCCCTGCCCCGCGGCGCGGAGGAATCAAGCACTTGGGCGTGTCCGGTCACGTGAGGCTAGCAGCGGGCGGGGTGACACCACCAGCCACTTCCTGGTCGCGCCCCGAATTATTCCGCGCGGAATGCGATCACCTCGTGCGATTTCACAAAGGGGGTGGAGGGAGGGCGGAAACCGCCAGTTGTCAGAAAAAAAAAACAGAACCCCACTGCGCTTACCACTAGGTCGTTAGAGGGCGGAAATGGAAAGATTTGTCCGGGAATGGGTAAGCGGGAGCAATAGCTTCCTATTGTTTGTCTGCTATATGCCGCTCGGAGTATTTAAAAAAAACCTGCTGTTGTTTCCATTGTTGCNGTCCCGGAATGGGTAAGCGGGAGCAATAGCTTCCTATTGTTTGTCTGCTATATGCCGCTCGGAGTATTTAAAAAAAAATGTTTTCATTGTTGTTTATCACTGCCCACGCAATCTAATCGGAGGCTACCTTGCCCACTATAAACGAAACCTCGCAACATATTACAAGGTTCTACAGGATAGGATGTATCTAAACTCGACCGACAAACACTTCGGCAGCATGTTATTCAAGAAAAAATTAGTTGAAAACACATATACGACCTATCGTCTAGCGTGAATTTCAAAAGTGGCACTGTGCCATTGTTACGTAACTCTCTCTGGAATCGTCCTCTACCTTTGATATCCACAACAGTAGGTTATTGGGTGTTGTGCGTGTTGCCCTCCTGNACTCTCTCTGGAATCGTCCTCTACCTTTGATATCCACAACAGTAGGTTATTGGGTGTTGTGCGTGTTGCCCTCCTGACAGGTATTGGTAAGCTTTATTTTGAAATTAAAACACGAATCATTTGAAAACGGCGAGGCTTAGGGTATTTACACAAGGCGACCCATTTCGTTAGTTGTGACATGCGGACTAATAATCTATCATTTAAATTCCAAATGTGCTACTATATCGTGTAGATAAATTCGAAACAAAGTTAGTGACCGTGATTACTTACATGAAATAATTTTATGACAGCGACAGTTGTTGTTGCGTTTGCAGGTCTTTTTTCAGTTGCCCATTATCCATACACTCGGCGTTCTATCTTAAATACGTTCTCCAATAACTGCAATAAATAAGTGTGTCAGGTCCATCTTGAAAGATGTGTACCGCCCTTACTATTTACTTTTGACCATAGGTTGTGTATATGTTTTCGACTTATTTTTGACATNCCCGCCACTCAGTCGCCGTACGCACGCCGGACCGTGCGCATGTACCGAGCGACGGAGCAAGGTTGCCCGAACATTAAAACTGCATTGTTCTACAGCGCTCGCCTTATCGCTTCCGGTGGTGCGTCATCGCATTTGAAACAAATTCCGGCGCAATTTGCAGCACTTTCATTCTATCGCGCGCCGTTGCTCCGAAACTACAAGTGCCACGGACGCGAGTGATAGCTCGTTCGAAAGGGCTTGAAAGGCTCCTCCCTTTAACGCAACAACCATTGACCTTCTATGAAAAGGTTTGAAGCAGCTGCGCTTTGAACTCGTGAAACAGCGTCATGCCGCGAAAAAAGGGCAAGGATCCGAGTCGAAATCCGCCACAAAACCGACAACCGCCGTTAATTTCGATAGAACGGAGCCGCAGGTTTATAGAGAAGAAAAAATTAGAAGAATCGGACCACCAGGAAAGAAGTTATGGGGCTCCCAATACTAGCGTGCAGAACGCAAACGGCGCGCGCGCTGCTTCTCCGCAGCCGGGTCCCTCGGGAGTGCCACCAAAACACCGAGGATGTCAGCTATGTATTTGCAAAATCAATACGAAGCTGACGAGACCACTCGTGACCCTCCGATAGCCATGCCAGACATGTAATCCATGTTTGGTAGGTGCCACAAACGGCAATCTACCAAGGGCAGGGGTTTTTTTTTCCCCCGGGATTAACATGCCCCGAAGTATGTCGTTCGAATTTAAATACATGCTGTATGTTCGAACAGCTTGTGTAAGTAGCTGTTACACTATCTAGCATAGCAGTTTCCACGGCATTCGTCGCCTGGTATGATATAACTATATTTCTTACCATGTTCCGTAACGAGATACGGCGTAATTTCTGTCGTGAGTCCAGTACCGACTTTCATACCTAACCAAAAACATTTATATTTCACCACTTCTTGAAACGAATTGATAAAGCCGAAAAAAGAAGGCCCCATTTTGACTAAATTTTTATAAGGTCAAGATTCATTCAAAAAGCATTAAAATACGACAAAATAAAAACATACTTACGATAATGTGTTTAAATACTGCTTGGAAGCTTACTCAAGGCTTAAAACAGAAATATCTTCGCGGAAAATTTAAGAACTGTTATCTCTCATAACCAGAGTTCACATAGACTAAAAACTTATTGCTTCTTACAACCGTGCTCAAAATGGTAAGTGCCGGTAAGAACAAGGTGAAAACTTTATTTCGTGGACGTAATTTCAAAGTTTAAATTAAAATTTTGCAAATAACAACACTATATAAATTTTTACAGATCTCTACTTGAACAATATAACTCTCGGGCCTTCACAATATCATTATGATAGCTTGAAATTACATCAATACAAGTTGAACTGTTCTAATTTTCAATAGCAATGAAGCGATATTAACATGTGCATAGGCCTATTTTGTAGGCCAGTAGTACAAAGGTTAATAGCTATTAGTTCAAGGAATGAGGACGAAATTTAATGCGAACCATAGTTTAATCTGCGTACCTATTAAATGTCCCTCATGTTGGTACACCAGCTACTGTCGTTGAAAAGGAATCTTTCATCGTGACTCGCATAGCGGCTAGTAAACCAGCCTGTGCAGCAGGTTTGACAGAAGATTGTACAAGGTCTGGAACGGTAGGTGGTATCATTTAATACCGAATTTGGCGGTCCTCTGTGTCTCGTATAGAGAGGAGGAAGGACATTTGACGATCCGTGCCAACTTGCGGTAGTACACTTTTGAGTACCAAGTTGACAACCGAGTTGACAACTGAGTAGTTCGGAGTCCATAATAATCATGGAACTTCCTGTCTTCAGCATTTCTGCGTATAACCGGGCGACGTAAGACCCTAACTTTAACGTCAATGGTAAGGAAAATGGCTTATGTTATACCACATAAATTTATTGCCACGCAAAAAAATTATCATTGAAAAGGAAATTTAAAAAAACTTATATGTGCCAGAGACTTTAAGCACGTTGCAGAAACAAGATAATTATTATGGGCAGTAAATATCCTCCTTTAAATGAACCTCCCCCCCCCCAATGTTTTTAATTCCCATTTAAGAAAGAACCTTACAAATTGGACCACCATGTGCACGTTTACTGGAACATCATGTAAACTAACTACACAAAAATTTTACATTTAAAAGCTCCAAAATATTTTGAAGCAAGCGGTCGATATGCACCAACTGTTGTGCACTGTGCAACTAAATATTTGGTTGACGTTCTAATTTCGTTTGGCCCAACACAGAGGTTTTGTTTATTCAAGGGTGTATTTCGTTAGATAAACAAAATTGATTTAATTGCTTTTCAAGTTTTGTTAACTTAACAAAATATTTTGTTTACGGCAACTACAAATATTTTTCGGCCCTATAAAAACCATTTTTGTTTTTTATTGGTTGAAACAAACATTCTCTCGGTGTATGCTTCACAAAGTTACCCACATATTTAGGATTGGGTGATAATATTACCTTTATAGATATATCATCAATTTGTAAAGTGCTTGTTAATAATATAATGTAGAAATTGGTTTACAGGAATTGACATCTAATGGCCGAAGGCGATGCGTTGCTTGTGTCAGTGAATACATCAAAATATGTCAATCTTTTCTCGTTAACTCTACTGCTACAAAATTCTGGTTGGTTCTGGCGTGTGTACATAAGAACCTAGGAGAATTTTCCTGTTTAATGAACGATTTATTTCAGCTAAATTGTTGAGCCATTTCACATACGTATAATCCATTCCACTTTTTGTGTGCGTGTATAGAGTCTCGATAAGAGGGCCCGTAATTATTGGAAACAGCATGTGTTGGTAAAAGTCATTTTTCATTTAACTTCAACTTGGTGGTCCAGAACGTAAAATGACCCTGAATTATTGTCCCTATAGCAGAAAACTAAAATAAGTATTTTTTTCTAATAAACTTCATCATGCCTATTTTAAATTATTGGTGTCTTCCAAACCGTCCGAAATTAGCTGCAAAAAACCTTATTTGATACTTTTATAAGAAGCTGTACTTATACCAGTGGTTCAATTTAGGAAGTAGTAATTGGTGCGATTGAAGCCAATTCTGTAATTTTACACTTCCTTCACATAACTTTTTTAACGTAAAAGTATGGTATTTTGTATTTTTTTTAAATTTGAATGTGATACATAGATTTGTTTAACTTAAGGTAAACAAATAACAGGCACTATACGTGTTAATTGTACAATACTACACGCATAAACAAAATGCTGTATCATACTGCTAAATTTAATAAGTTGTCTAATGGTAGCTACTCGAGTTCAGGAAGGCTGTTCCTTGTACAGTACGTAGAGTATTTCCTTCATTTCCTTTTACCTCTAAGGATCTCTCCGTACGTGACCATGTGACTGACAGCTGCATTATTCTACTTGTAGAAGCCGTAGTTAAAATTAATAAATGGGCAGTTATAGGAGGTGTTGTTGCCCTATATCTAAACGCGGTCAGCGCATCCAGAATTTACACGGAACTAGAAAACGGAATGAGTCGCTGAAACCTATGCAGCCTCGATTACGAATGTTAACAAATCTATATGATAGACTACGAATGTTAACAAATCTACATGATCGACTATGAATGTTAACAAATATATATGATTGACTACGAATGTTAACAAATCTACATGATCAACTACGAATGTTGACAAATCTATATGATCGACTATGAATGTTAACAAATCTATATGATCGACTACGAATGTTAACAAATCTATATGATCGACTATGAATGTTAACAAATCTATATGATCGACTACGAATGTTAACAAATCTATATGAAGGTGTAACGGCCCAAGAGGTCGGATCGACTCGAAAGAGTTGGGGTGAACGCTAGTACGATCAAGTATCTGACGTACACCGCAAAAAAAAAAAAAATGATGACGTTGTCTGGACTGAATAAGGCGTTCTGAAATCAGCACAGGCTTTTCTGCGCATAAGACTGAATCCAAACCCATACCTAATGAGTTACTCCAGTGTACACTCTACCATCGTGTTAGGTAAATATGTACCTATGCTTTTGATGCTTCAAAAAGTCAGCGTATTCGCTCTATGAGGATTTGTAATATTTGTACGACAGTAGCCATTCCATGAAGAAGCCCGCCTATTTATGCAGATCTTTAGGGATATGTTATCTATTTTTTTTTTACTTAAATGGTGTGACTAGCATTTAAAGTTTCACGTGCGTTCTATAAGTGCCCTGTAGTTCCTCCATTGTTATTTACAGAGTAATCGAAATTAAACAAAATGGATAAAACTGGTGTTTTCAAGATAATATTGAGGTGTAAAAATTTTGATAGGTAAATCCGAAAATATTTTAGCGGCATGGTGTACATTATATTGAATACTACTAAAACTGCCTGGGTACGGTTAGGTTTCTGAAGGGCTAGAGGACCTGATAAAATTAATAAGCTAAGCAATTCATATTTCTAAAAAAAAATATCCATACCAATATGTACCTTATGATGCAATGTTACCCACCACAACACAGTCACAAGCGCGAAGGTGACGACCAATTTCCACCAAACACTCGCCATCCTATCTTACCAGATCAGTTAAAGAACAAGACAAGTCGTAAAAACAAAAAGTGTACGGTCCAATAGTTCACATCAATCAAAGCGTATGGGCTGCTCATGGTAAAGTAAGCACTTTTGGAATCAACCTTTGAAAAAAAAATATCACTACTAGTTAACTGCACACATGCTACCGTAAACATCGGCACGCAGGCTCCCAGTTACGTTGGTAGCATATCAGGTGAAATAGTTCCAAGTCTTGACGTTGTATTGCAAGCGTAATTTTTAAACTCAGGCAAATCAAGTTGGTGTTTATTTTTTCGCTTTACACAAATTAAATTATGAATTGGTTTATAAGTAACACATTTCTGATGCATGAATAAAGTCATTGGGACTAAGAAAATNTAGGTTCCGAACGATTTCGCGTTTTCACATTTCTGATGCATGAATAAAGTCATTGGGACTAAGAAAATGTAAATTTCACATATGACGGAAGGATAAAAAATGAGCAGAAGAGTAGTTCTTAAGAAGGGCTTTCAAAAGTGCTCAATTTACCGCGAACAGTCTTATAACAAATGTACAGTACATTCTTTGTTCTCGTGTAAACAAGGCTAATCAAATACTAGAAAATTACACCAAAGGGACAATGTACCGCATTCGTGGGTACTCAGTGTAATGAAATTTGGATGGGTACTTTTTTTACCAGGCGTTAGCGACACACATATTTTCTCCCAGTTTTATTCATATTAACTGCAAACGAGATATTATACATTACAGATACACTATAAGTAAAAGTTTAATTTAATAAAAATAAGTTACAGTTTTGTTAGCAGAAGTATAAAATGTTTGTGAGACATACGTTTAGGAAACAAGTCAAATAACCAAACACGTCATACATGGGGTGATTTTTCAAAGGTTCGATTCAAATAGTGTGAAGAAACCGCGAATAGACTATATCAATTTCTCGTTAAACTCCTCCTCCGGTTCGTCACCCAGGCGGATCACAAACACCACATAAATGCCCCGGGAGCACCCCGATCAAAACCCGCATTCTTTTCAAGCCAACAGGTTGCCGTGATACATCGCCTTCGCTCTTCGAGTCACCAAGAACACGCTCTTAACACCCTCGCCAATGGCTGCATTCCTTTCCTTCTGGACCGCGCTGAGCTTACTGGTCAGGAGATGTAGAAAAGCTCAGGTCCGAAAGCATCTCGTCAGAGCGCTAACTCGCGATCCGCACCTGCGCAGTGTCAGGTAGTCAGACTTTGTAACCATCGTTACGAATGAGCTTTTAAGCCACTCATACGTGAAAGTGTCTAAGGCCGTAGCTCAATAATGTGTCATGATTAGGTAGAGCACAATAGTATTAGATGAGGTTTATTGAACATAAAGATTATACAATAACTATTTACGTGACTACTGATCGGGGGAGCTTAAATCGAATACCGAGATGCTTATTAATTATATTAAGATTTATTATCTCACGCCATTACTAGTACAGTGTGATGGAAAGTCCGCACCTTGTTCATGTTGCCAGAGGCTAATTCTAGCAGGCGGTTAACGACGGCCGGACACACCCATCTTCCGCGGTCTTCTCTCTGGTCGGGTCGACGACAAAGGACGCCGCTCGGGCGCGTTGTTTAATATATTTCGGCCCAGTTTACTGGCCGGTGGAGGATATTTCTGCAACTGACTTTTGCAAGGTGTCGTTGCAATCACGCTCGTGTCCTGGTTCCATTTTTGAAGGTGTGATCCGGCAGGCCGTTCAGCTAAGACCTGATCACTTCATAACACCATGCTTCCGCGCTAATTCATTAGGTGTGCACCTGTACGGTGTCAGGAAACCAGATGGCAGGTAGGTAGGTGGGTGGCTGGGCTTAACGTCTCGTCGACAGCGAGGTTATTAGAGACGAAGAGAGTTTCCCAGGGAAGAGGAATTGGGGAAGTAATGGGAAGGAATCGGCCATGGCCTTTGTTAAGGTCCCATCCCAGCATTCACCTGGAGTGATTATGGGAAACCATGGAAAACCGTAGTCAGGATGGCTGGGCCGGGAATCAGGTCACCAGAGTATGGCATTTGTATTTGCCATCCACACTCCCCACGCACATACTCGCCAAAAAAGAAAAACGTTTCATACGAAGCAGTTGGTAACCATAAGCTGTTTCTCTCACGCGCATTACGAAGGGTCGCACCCGAACAGGCCGTCACAAAACGCCGAAGCGAGTGAAGTGAGTTCCCTACAGTCCGTTATAAGAGCGTGTGTGTTTGCTGAAGAAGAAAAAACACCATACCTTTTACTCTGGCACCACGCGTTTGTTTGTCGTCGGGTTCATGTGAAAGACAGCACAGTTGCCAGGTTCACAACAGTCAGTGTTCTCAGTAGCGGAACACTTATCAGCATTTCCAACAGTATAAACAATTGACGGCCACTATGTCCTACGAGTTTGCTGTCGTGTCATTGGCAATGGATACGGTTTTCGATTAAAGGGAGAATAATTTGTGAAACTTTAATTCAGGTGAAATATAATGCATGCTAATCCATCTTTACTCTCTTCGAATCCTCGGCAGATAACAGCATGTTACAGTCTCTTGGATAGAATTATCGTCTACCGCCGCCATTTTCGGTCGTCTGTTGTTGAGACCGCCTGTGCTGCACATCTGTGGTTTCAGCAGCGAGTGTAGCCTCCAACCCAGAAACGAGCAGTATCAGTGGAAAAAAGAACACTCGTCAATAATCTCAGCTGCTCACCGTAAAAATTAATGTAGCCGGTATCACTCTTCGAAAACCCAGCTCCCTCGGCTGAGTTAACGATTAACGAGCTTCATTCGCACCTCCGCCGATACTCTCCAAGCAAGTCCACTCCCAGGCACGCCCAGAGATGACCCAGACCGTCATCGGAACACCTTCCAAAAGGAGGAACAATCCCCCGACACACTCGAACTTGCCACGCCGCCGCCAGGTGCTGCTAGCTGTCAACCACGCAGTAGGGAGATACTCACATAACATCGCCCCTTTCTTCAAACCGCTCAAACCAGTGTTGCCAACCTAAAGACCAGCAAGTCGGCTACATGCGTTCGGTGATTCCGCTACGAATGAAAAATTAAGCTACTCTCCAAACCTAACGAATTTTCACGCTACTCTTCATAATACCATAGTAATAATTTATATTTTAATGAAAATGCTTTACAAATATTTATAAATAACTTGAGTCACGCATTGTTAGTTAGACACTTCAAAGAAGAAATCCAAGTCTTGTTCAAAACATTGCGAATATATTGTCTTACCAACTGTGAGAGCCTTCTTATTGGCAGTGATAAATAATATTTTTAACTGAAAGTCGTGAATGTTATTGAAAAAAAAANAACTGTGAGAGCCTTCTTATTGGCAGTGATAAATAATATTTTTAACTGAAAGTCGTGAATGTTATTGAAAAAAAAACACGAACCTAAAATAAATGCAATATACCAGTATATAAGTTATGAGAAAGTGGTCGCAAGAGCAAACGTCAATTTGGCTACATTTTGACATTCGGTTACATCCGTTCTTCTGCAAGCTATACGATCTAAAATTCAGCTGCAGTTGGCAACGCTGGCTGCAACCTCTGCTGTGCCAATCCCGCCTTCCAGATGCGTGAATCATTCTGGTCGCTTGCAATCGTCTGGAAGCCGGTATTTATGATGGGGGAGGGGGGACCGCCGACCCGCAATATTTTTACATCATAAAACGAAGCGTATCGGGTTTCAAAGTTCATGGTTGCTCGCTGCACGACAAAAGGCCTGCANAAAACGAAGCGTATCGGGTTTCAAAGTTCATGGTTGCTCGCTGCACGACAAAAGGCCTGCATAAGTCACTGCGGCGTTTGATGTGCACGCCAGAGTCGCCCTTGGTGCCCCTAAGTGCGCCAACGCACGCACGAAACACCTCAACGTGGGCGGGGCCTTGGGGAGTGAGTGTCAGGTATTTATATTTCCTCCGTATTCTGTAACTAAACTTTGCATGCAGTTTAGTGTGACACGTTTCTTTGTAGCGGCAAAAATTTTGATTTTTTTCTTTACGATCATAGATATACAAGATTTAAACATTTATTTCGGAATTATGGTATTTGAACTTACCTGTCTGTAAAACTGGGGTTAAAGTGTGCACAACGATGGAGCACATGAGGGCAAAGATACATCTTGTTTTTTTTTAATCTGGTCAAGATAATAAAATTGTTTTATGTATTTTGATTACGTTTTATATATTTGTGATATGACATCCAACAGCAGCCAGATTAACCCCTAACTTATTTGTGGTCACAAGTGTTGCAATGGCATGTGGTTATTAAAATGTTTATTTGACGAACAATAATCTAAAATAATTAGTTATTATCATTACAATAATTAAGTATTTCTTCCTAATAAACCCAATTTATAATTAGAATAAAAGTTATTCAAAACCTAGTTAAATTCTTTTCTTTCTCAAATATTACGAAATTATATCACCCTATGAAAATCTTTTTCACACTGAAAATTTATATCGGAAAGCCTATCGTTAAAGTAATAGGAATTAAAAATGCAAATAAAAACCACTCCTAATTTTCTTTTTGGAAGCGAATTTCGCTTCAAATCCTCGTCAAAATATTTATCATTCAAATCATAATCCGTACGATTGAAGACATGTATCTGAAATTTCAACAGTCGATAAAAGTTAAATTGCATTTCTAATTTTCAGTTATGGTTTAGTTTTATATATATATATATGTGTGGGTGTGTGTGTGTGCGTGTGTTTGTGTGTATATGAGACTGTGTGGATCGGGTGAAATGTACATTTTTTATACTTGCTCAATTATCGCAAGGAGTAATACATGCGGTCTATGTTAGATTACAGTGGAATGAACCATTCACATATGCCGGTGCTGTAGCCAACTTTCACAAACCATACAAACCTCAGGGAGTAAACCGACAGCGTTATGAACTCAGCGCCTTGTCGTGTACATTACCAACCATATATGTATGACCTTCGTGTGCAGCATATATTGCAATGTCTAGTTTTGTGTTCGGCGACAGCGATACGAACCAGTTGTAACTTAGAGCGGTAGCACTGCTCACGTATCAGTTTCCAACAGGGGAAACATCAAGCGCCGAGTTCCACTGTACACAGTACCGGCCAAATGTAACCTTCCTATGAAAAATATGTACGGCTGTGTCTACTAGTTCCGAATGTGTTTAAGTGAAGGGGTTGATAGAAGCATGTTAGTTCCCAAAATCCAGTTTAGAGAAAAGAAAACTGTTAGTATTTTAAATATACACTGAAGAGCCAAAAAAAAAAAAAAACTGGTACACCTCCCTAATATCGTGTAGGGCCCCCGCGAGCAAGCAGAAGTGCCGCAAGACGACGTGGCATGGACTCGACTAATGTCTGAAGATATGCAGGAGGCATTGAAATCTGCGCCAATTAGGAGAAAGGGTTGCACGTCTGTCACGTTTAATGATTCTCGTCAGTCGTCGTTTGTCCCGTTCGTTCACAATCTTTTTCCGGCCGCAGCGATGTCGAAGATTTGATGTTTTATCGGATTACCGATATTCGCGGTACACTCGTGAAATGGTCGTGCGCGAAAATCCAAGTATCGGATTACCGATATTCGCGGTACACTCGTGAAATGGTCGTACGCGAAAATCCAAATGTTATCGCTACCTCGGAGATGCTGTGTCCCATATCTCGTGCGCCGACTATAACACCACGTTCAAACTCACTTAAATCTTGATAACCTGCCATTGTAGCAGTAGTAACCGATCTAGCAACTTTTCCAGACGCTTGTTGTCTTATATAGGCACTGCCGACCACATCGCGTTACTCTGATTGGTTCCATACCTCTGTTATTTGCATACGCATGCCTAAACCAGTTTTTTTTTTTTTTTTTTTTTTTTTTTTTTTTTTTCTCTCCAGTGTATATCTTGCGCCGGACAAAATTTAAAAATTGTACGCTGTTCATATGTTTGGTTGCAGCACCAAATAATTTTCGGATTAGCTATAGTAGCATCAATAAATTTCTTAAGAATTGATGGTGTGTTTAATCTGTAGCTTTAAGTTTTTAGAATCATATTCAAATCCAAAATAATTATACCATTATAATTATGCTATAATTACTGTAGACGAGTCAANTTGATGGTGTGTTTAATCTGTAGCTTTAAGTTTTTAGAATCATATTCAAATCCAAAATAATTATACCATTATAATTATGCTATAATTACTGTAGACGAGTCAAGTTGCGTATTTGAAAAAAAAAAAATTCCAAATGGCGTTTGTAAAATATTAATAAAACGTAAGCAGAAACCAAGATTTTTATTTAAATAACTTTAAGAAATATGTCTGGCATAAAATCCGAATAACTGTGTTTTGAAAAGCATAAAAATTAATTTTAAACTAATTTGGCATTTTCTAAGTGTTTAATTCATATTAAATTACAGAAACGTAAATGGCATAATCAAATGTCTTTAGTTTGCTGACACTTGAACTCCCCTAAGTCTTGATCAAACCTCGATGAGATGAGTAGTTTGTTATGCTGAGTGGATGCAGCTGACCTACACGAGGGACAAAGCCCGACGTTCCCGGCCAGCCTACAAAATAGAAGGAATGGGACGAGATGTGCGTGGAGAAGCGACGGATTGTCAGAGATGAAGTAACAGAAGAACTCCGAGAAAACCCACCCACCGTCAGTAATCCCCGATTTGTATCCTACATGGGGAAATTCAGGGAGGTAAGTTAGGCTTTNGAGAAAACCCACCCACCGTCAGTAATCCCCGATTTGTATCCTACATGGGGAAATTCAGGGAGGTAAGTTAGGCTTTTGTGTGTGCATGCGGATCCAACTACGTACCCCACCCAACGCTGGGTCCATCAATTATATAAAATTATATGACCTACTGTATATGTATGTTTCTTTAGGTTTGATTTTTCGACGTAACTCGGCCATATCTTGGTCGTATTAAAACTGTGTTGGATGAAGTGTGTTAAAATTTTCAAGCTGTTTTTTTTCAAGTGCGAGTGTGAGAGGTTTTGGTGGCGCTTAACAAACCGAGGTCTTCAGTTCTGATGGGGGTGAAACGTAATGAAGCTGGGACGGCGATATAATTCAATTGGGTGGTGGGGGGGNGAGAAAACCCACCCACCGTCAGTAATCCCCGATTTGTATCCTACATGGGGAAATTCAGGGAGGTAAGTTAGGCTTTCGTGTGTGCATGCGGATCCAACTACGTACCCCACCCAACGCTGGGCCCATCAATTATATAAAATTATATGACCTACTGTATATGTATGTTTCTTTAGGTTTGATTTTTCGACGTAACTCGGCCATATCTTGGTCGTATTAAAAATGTGTTGGATGAAGTGTATTAAAATTTTCAAGCTATTTTTTTCAAGTGCGAGTGTGAGAGGTTTTGGTGGCGCTTAACAAACAGAGGTCTTCAGTTCTGATGGGGGTGAAACGTAATGAAGCTGGGACGGCGATATAATTCAATTGGGAGGTGGAGGGGGGAGAAACGGGAGTATCTCGAGAAAACCCTGTTGCCAACGGTAGCGTCCGCCATGTTTCCTACAGCATGCGCTCTGTTATACCATTCGTCTTCTATGCTCGCATGCGCCAGAGTAATCGTGCCAGGATGACGGCGCATGATTGGCACATCCACGAGTGAATGCAACGAGCACTACAGAAGAAATGAAGCCGTGTGATGCCCCAAACCCGCACGTGTGCGACAGCGATATTGAAAACCAAACAGCCACTCGAATACAAGATGCTTCTGAGGTCGGCATGGTTGAAACTGTCGCCCGACCAGCGGGTTTGCCACTGTAAACGGGGTGTACGACGTTGTAAAACTAAATGGTTCAACTAATTTTCCGGACAGTGGGAAAGATGCGTGTTACAATAGAATGATGATTCACCGGATTAAACTAGACAAATTAACTTCCACACACTGCGGTGCTTTGGCGTAATATCTGCATTCTTTGTCACCATCACGTGTTCCGAGTTTCCTTTCTGTCGACTATCTTACAAAACTAGTTTATTCTCTAAGCGCTTTGTCGATGACGCTGCAAAATGTCGAACTTCATGTAAGCTGTCGTATTGTAAATTCAAGAAGTAGGATTGAAAATGTTTATGCCATGTAGTTGTTGCCCCTTTTCTTCGTATCGTTGCCTTCGTGCGGTGAGTTATAACTCACGCCAACCATTGCTCTTTTCTCTATGACGACGTATACGAGCGAATGCAGAGCTACTTTGCATTAGGCGGCGAAACTAGTTCCAAAAAATAAAATAAATTCTTATATAAAGGCTGTTCACAGTAAACAGAGCACTTTTGAAAGTCATTTTTAAAATATACTTGTTACTTGTATGCATATTGTGTATTTTTCCACCCGCATGTAAAATAAAAAACTGTCATGAGCCTCATCGCTTTATTCATGCGCATATCAAGTAAAACTACATTTTTTTTTAATTAATTATTTTACATATTAGCTCGTTTTTACTCTCATATGCATTTAAAAAACAGCAAGCGAAATAATTAATTTCGGCATTTACAAATGTTTATCTAGCAATTTTAATTCAAAGTTAAGACATGGAACTACTTTCTCTCAGTCGTTACCGATTTTGCTGGGCGCCATGTCGGTCAGTATGCCAGTTAAAATATATGCAGGTAGGAACAGTGATATTTTTCAAAAACTGATTTTAAAAAATGCTCAGTTAAACGTGAATAGCGTATAGCTTCGCTCGTTCCACAAACTAAACTTGAACTCCAGGCACAAACTTTGTGAGAGAATTCGTTGTAAAAAATAAAGTTGCAAACGTAATAGGTCTTACAAAGGAACGGGATATTTTTTTTTAATTTTTTTTTTTAGCTAACTAGAGACTTTTGGAGATTTAGCATAGGCACTACGATATGGCATGATTAAAAGCTAGAATAACATGTAATCATTTGAAAAGATTTTAGTTTTTTAACCAACTGGAATAATACTGTTTTTATATCAGGTAGATATATACGAAACCAACAATACAAAGTCAATGGTACTAAGTTACTTTCAACTATATATTATAGCAGTAAAAATTACGGTAGGTAATGTAAGGTAATCCAACGAGCTGTACAAACATATCCAGAATAGAGAAACATGTAAAGGTAGGGTATAACCTATTATTCAATTTCTGCTGCTCAGCTCCACGTTATAGCATGATGATTATATTTTTTAATGCTAGAGTATTTTAAGCGGTTTCGCGAAATCTAATTTAGACGTAAATTTCATCAAAATATGTTCCGTAGTTTTTTGATTGATGATGGAGAAACCAACGAACAAAGACATAAAAATACAAACAGAATGAACGATTTTATTACAATACAAATTGTGGCTAACACGCATGTTCACGGTTATTTAAACATTTTTGAAATCAACCTTTGAAAAATGTCACTGCCCCTACCTACAGATATTTTAAGGACACTGCCTACCAGCTGACAGCTGGGAAATTTATTTGGGAAATCCCATATTAAGGAAATTTCGCCTCAGCGCGTTAATTTTAAAGATAGGCGTTTCAAACAAAATGTATTCTTCGCGAATTTTTTAGGAGAAGTTCCCTACAGCGGAGATTTTTCAATAACATGCGAAGCCTGCTGTGTAAGGAATTTTTAACATTTATGTTTTACCTATTCCGAAAATATACGCTAGTAGAGATCTTCTTCTAAAATATTCGCGAAGAATACAATTTGTTTGAAACGCCTATCTTTAAAATTAACGTACTGAGACGAAATTTCCTTAACATGGGATTTCCTATTTAAATTTTGCCTCTGCCAGCAGGTATGCAGTGCCCTTAACGGGCACACTGAATGGCATGCACCCAGTAAAGTTGATAATGACGGAGGGAAAGTAGTTCCATTTATTAACGTTTAATTAGAGAGTTATAAAAATATTTGTGAATATATAAATTTTTTATTTTGTTTTCTTTTATTATTAATTCATATAGGTATAAGAATTTGCAAATTTGTAAATTATTAACTTTTCCAATACTTCCACAGTTTCGCTTGACCGACGCAAGAATAGAGTGTTCAGGCCCATGGCAAAGTTAATTTTACTCATGGTGGAAGAATACACGATGTGCATGTAAGTAGATCCTTAGCGGGGTTTTCTTAAGTGCTCAGTTTACCGTGAAGTCTTTATCGCAGTTAACAAAACACTTTGAAAACAAATCATACTAAAAAAACTTTGTTGTTATACTTTGTACGTGGGAACGATTCGTCTCATAATCAGTATGCATTATTATTGTTTAGGCAGGGTAATAATTTTACTCACACGAGCCAGGAACAACGTTTATGAGAGAGGGGAGTTCCTGGGAACCCCTCTTACTCCCAAATTGATTCGCACACAGCTAGAGAGTTTTAGGCCGTGTCCGAATTCGCCTGAAATACATACTCGTGCGTACTTGTCGCCGCAAGTGACATCATAAGTGCTGTCCGAATTGCAATTGAAGTATGCAAATATACAATTAAACGAAGATGTATTCTTCTCGCATACTTGCCGTACCCGTGCCGCCATTTTGAGAAGCAGTTTGTAGGTTACAATTCATATTCGGCAGAATTATTTTACTTAAAGGTTAATAAGGCAACACTACTAATTCATAGGCACGGAATTTTGAACTAAGTTAATAATTATGCCAAGGTTCAAAGCTTAAACAATAAATTCGTATTACGCCTAGGTTCATAACCTACAAAAGCCAAGGTAAAACAAGCAGTCAAAATTGCAAACTCACGTACAATCAGCAAGACAATAAACGTTACCTAATCAAATTTAAATATTATTTAATCCTTGTTATCACCCTGTAATATCCGCCATTATCAAGTTCTTCGTCGGAATACACGTTCATTAAATGTGATCAGCTGGCTAATAGCTGTTGCCGAAGCCAACAAGCCTACCTGTCCGAATTCATAAAGTTTGGTGCCAAGGTTAAGTAAAGTATGCAAGAATGTAAGTACACCAGTATATAGGATGAAGAGTGAGCTCTTAACATCGTGGTCTTGAGAGCCGATGCGGGTTAAGTGAGATGAGTATGGAGCAGCGCCGGAATGATAGGGCGGAGGAAACAGGATATCCCGAGAAAACCCACCGACCAGTGGCATCGTCCGGCACGATTCACACTTGCGAAAATCCGGGGGTGACCCGGCCGGGGATTGAAACCCGGTCCGCCTTGGTGGGAGGCGAGCAGTCTAACCATGACCTTAGTCAACATGACTTCCTTTATACAGGATTCTACCTGAATTCGGACACGGCCTCAGGTGAAGAATACGGAGGCTCCTTGCACGGGGGCTGCAGGTGTTGCAAGTAGCACCAAGTCCCCCCGCGGCGGGTCGACATGGACTNCAGCAGGGTTGACATCACCCCGCGCCGCGACACGCGATAGGCGCGGTCGGTGTCTCGTTCCGCGGGGAAAGTACACCCCGGCCGCAGTTCCGGCTGTGGGCTGCCGCCGGCCCCGTGCCGTCGACCGCAAAGGTCGACCACATACGCCGCGGCGAGCCGGGTCCATGGAGGTAATAGATGACGCAGTGGCAACACCCTTTCTTCTCTACGTTCGTCAAGTAAAGCACATGGTTTGGCTGACTTCTTGCGCATGCGCATGCGCAAACCGATTGTTTTCGTCAGCCGCCATGATGTGGGCGGCAGAAGTTATAAGCAATGCAGCTTGATCACATTTTAAGAAAATTAACACGGTAAATGTAAATATTTAATTTTCGTGTTGTAACATGATTTGTGATGAACAACAAAT
Organism: Clitarchus hookeri; assembly: GCA_002778355.1. Classification (NCBI taxonomy): domain Eukaryota; kingdom Metazoa; phylum Arthropoda; class Insecta; order Phasmatodea; family Phasmatidae; genus Clitarchus; species Clitarchus hookeri. Next base: position 112,186 of record NQII01005115.1, on the reverse strand, counting down.
AGCTGAGTCAGCATATGACTAGTCGAAAGCTCGTGGATACTAATTATAAGCGTGTATAAATAAAAGGGGTTGACGCAAGAGGGATAATTCTACGGCCGACACTTTATAACGTAGAATACTGCATGCGTTTTAAAGGCACATTCCAAGTTAATAATGTTTTTTTTTTCTTTATTGCGGTAATCAAATCCACCCAACTGTCTCAATAAAATTAAATTGTACTTTCCAGTGTTATGTTGTGTATGATTGAATGTAAAACTATTTCTTTAAAAATTCCTCGTTTCATTCGACATGATGATAGATGTCCAATACTATGTTATTGTCGATTGATGTCGAATGCCTATGCATGCTTTTACATAGCATTTTGCAGTTTATGTGTGTAGCTATTTAAAGACATCAATTAAACACTGAGACAGTTGTTACTCGAGTCATGTAAATTGTGTTTTTAATTATATTTATGAAAATAGTTGAAGCAAGGCCTACAGAAATATTTTCTTTAATTTTAGGTTAACTATTGTGGGAAAAGCCTGAAATAAGAGATGTCTGTAAATCCTTTGGAGTGTAATAAATACGAGTTAGTGTATCGTTATGAAACAAAAACTGTTTACTTTAAAACATTACATAATTGGTTTATGGATATATCTTGACCACCATGAGCTTAAAGTATGTTTATGTTTAACGCAGCGAAGAAAATGAATTTTTTACATCATATATTCTTTGCAGTGGTATCCACTACTAATCAAAATCCATCAGATGTTTCCACATTAACAAAATAGACATGGCACCGATGCAGAATCACGAAATACTATATGCTGTCAACATCATCATCATCATCGTTTGTAAACAAAAATTTTGGCTGAATGTCAAATGCACCATAAATGAAAACATGATGGAATCAATTCGATACCCTTGTAGCAGATCACCATTGCTCCATAAATGTGACATTTTTATGTCCTTTGTTTAGTGCTATTACACAGTTGGTATCAGAAAACAGATTTCTCAAGACATCCAAGCATTTGTGTATGCCTAAATGTTTGGTTTTGCAGTATCATGATGGATTCAAAATACTCAGATAATTTTTGTCTTACAAGTGTTTTAATTGGCTGCTGAAAAACTCGAAAATGTTAACTGTTACAAAATTTAAATGAATCCAAAAACAAACCGAAAGATAGTTTTCACACCAAGTTATTATATCTGTCGTTAATTGCACTAGGTAAATATGCACAAAATGTATCATATCATTTCATATAATTTATTTAAATCCTCATTCTGGCAGCACAAATGCACAGGATATGTTAATTTTACTTCAAATGTTATACAAAATAAAATAGAGATAATTATTATATATAAATAGACACAGATTATAACATACTCATCAGTACACTGCACATATAACTAAAAACTATATGACAAATATAATAGAATATTTATAAAGGTATGCACGGCGTGGATGCTGGTCCAGCCGATTTCATGCATGTGGGAGGCTGTGCAGCGATCATCGATCAGTATGTCTCCCGACCGCTTCAGGTGCATTGGGAAGTTGATGCCACGCCGCATCATCGCCATGAGGGCGAAAGGGGCTGCTACAAGCTACTAAGCTGGTGTAGCTAATTTTACTGTTCATGGGTGTATTTAGAGCAGAAGAACTCTTCCTGCTAAGTGATAACATGATCATAGCCTACTAACCCTGACTAAATATTCATGTTGTCGTATTGAACCGGTAAATTAATTATCCTTTCTCGTTGAAGGTTGTCGATAGCATTGAAAAATTTCCCGGCTTCTGTTGCCATGTTAGAATGTTTACTGGTGTTGTAAAGGAACTTGACGAAGACGCCGTTTTGCCGACCGTCCAGTTGGATGGCTTCATCTGGTCTTCTAGAATGTTCAACTATGTGCTTATTCGCTTGTTTATCTTCAAAGCCATTTAAATTACCGAGAACTTTATACATGAGCCATTGACACTCACAGTTGTAACACGTTGAAATCATAAATGACGTACTCTTAAAATTTTTACCAGTTTGACCCGAGTTACCGTTCACCGTAACACTGTGTGTATCTGGAAAACATTTGCTCGATAATATAGGAACAAAATCAAACGCGCCCCCGGGTGGGCTCGAACCACCAACCTTTCGGTTAACAGCCGAACGCGCTAGCCGATTGCGCCACAGAGGCTTCGTTGGGACTACAAGTATTTTTACAACTGTAGAAATGAAAATATGAGTTTAAAATATCGTTGAAGATAGAATGTATATCTTTTCAAGAAAAATATCTCGTATGCTCAAAATTTTGTTTTAAATAAAACTTATATAGAATGAGTTTCTCATTCCCGGTACTTGGATTGTGACACATTTCCTACGAGTATTGTGGAGATTCGATGAATAAACTTCACTAATTGCCCTAATAGTTGCGATTCTATATTGCAGAATTCAACGAAAGAAAACTTATAGGAGCACCCAGCTAAAGTTTAACAAAGTGATGGCAAAAGCAAATACTGAGGTAGGAAATAAAGTTGTTTAAGGTATGTTAACGTGAGCTCTAAAATGAGTTGCCGTATTCAGAAATAAGAGAATATCTTAACACTCGCTCAGTTATTGAAAAAAATAATCAAGGAAACAGTATAAATGCCTGGATCACGTGCAAAGGTAGATTACGCGATGATGTCTCAGGGTACATGACTTTTACTTTCCGATCATAAACGAGTTCAAAGTGTCTTCACATTTATTACAAAACGCGTCTTTTGTAACCTTAAAAATTTATCATTTGTAATGATATTAATATGTTTTTACGAATGTTTGTACAAGTACAAACAACTTTACAATCATTATAAAAAAAATTGTGTGTACAGCAAAGCTGAAGAGAAAGAAACGAAGATGATCCCATCTGCCTTTTTCTTTCTCTGTGATCAAAACTACTATATACAGAGTGATTCACGGAGAGTTACCGCCATTCACGAGCTTTATTTCTCACATCATTTGGAGCAAAATATGTCATGTAAATGTGAGTTATATTCCCATTATTTACAGAGTAATACGAAAACATTTGAAAAACGACCAATAAAATAATAACACTTGCAGAANATGATATTAATATGTTTTTACGAATGTTTGTACAAGTACAAACAACTTTACAATCATTATAAAAAAAATTGTGTGTGCAGCAAAGCTGAAGAGAAAGAAACGAAGATGATCCCATCTGCCTTTTTCTTTCTCTGTGATCAAAACTACTATATACAGAGTGATTCACGGAGAGTTACCGCCATTCACGAGCTTTATTTCTCACATCATTTGGAGCAAAATATGTCATGTAAATGTGGGTTATATTCCCATTATTTACAGAGTAATACGAAAACATTTGAAAAACGACCAATAAAATAATAACACTTGCAGAANAGTTATATTCCCATTATTTACAGAGTAATACGAAAACATTTGAAAAACGACCAATAAAATAATAACACTTGCAGAAGTAAATACAGTGATGTATTACCAGATCGTATTGTTTACAGTTGAGCATCACAATTGCGTCTAACAAGCATGCAAAATATGTTCAAAAATGTTACCGCACGTGTGCTCTACGTTGCTGCACACGGCTGTCTTTGATTTCTGAAGCGGCATGCATGATACGCGCAAGTAGTTCCTCGCGTGTTTGTGCAGTCCTTTGGCAAACAATATCCTTCGTCCACCCCCACGCGCAATAATCTAGTGGTGATAGATCTGGTGATCGAGGAGGCCAGGGGTGATAACCGTCTCTTCGTATCCATCTCTTAGGGAAATGCACATTTAAATGTTCAACCACAGCACTGTGGAAGTGAGGAGGTGCACCATCACGCCGGAAGATCATACTACGTCTCACTGCTAACGGAATATCCTCAAGTAACAGCGGCAGTTCTTAATTGTCGCACTCCATGATGGTCAAGGTCACACGCTGTCACAGCAATAGTCAAACGGGCAGCAACACGTCACAGTGGCCTAAGTCGTAAGCTGTTCATTGTAAGGAATTTCCAATTTTTCGAATTACTCTGTAAATAATGGGAATAGGACCCACATTTATATTATATATTTTGCTCCAAATTATGTAAGGAATACTGCCTGTCAATGGCGGTAACTTTTCGTGAATCATCCTATATATATATGTATATATATATATATATATATATNACTTTTCGTGAATCATCCTATATATATATGTATATATATATATATATATATATATATATAGGATGTATGTGTGTGTGTGTGTGTGTGTGTATAGGCCTACTTACATGACATTAAAAGCGTAAGACTATAACATTCATTCTTGGTTTTCTGAGCATAAAAAATGTTCCAATGTAATAATATTACAATTTTTTTTCTCCTTTCGAAAGAGTGTTTTACTTCTTTCGAAGGTGGGCACTTAAACGAAATACGATAAATGATTATACAAGGGCAGTTAATTTAGGATCCACAAACACAAACACAGCATAAGTTATTCGATTCACTTTTTTTTTTTTTCATTAATAATATGTTTTACTTTTGTCTATGCTTAATTTGAAACTTCAATTTTTTATATTTTATTTTAAATTGTTAGGCTTAAATTCGAACGTGCAGAAACAACATGATTAGTGCGGAATCCTTGGAAGTAACTCGCTCCTGATGAGCGATAATTTACGCTGTCGATGTCGACGATACTTGAAGTAGGATGTAAGGGAGCGTCCATTAATTACGTGAGGCGATTTTGATNACTTGGTGAGATGTGATATTTTTCTCGACCCCCTCCCTCCCCCTAATCTCACGTGAGATTTTTAAAAATTCGTATTTTTAGTGTAAATACGTTAATCCGTGGTTGATTTATTAAAAAAAACATAATTTGCTTTATTATTCTTATTTAAGACTAGTTAAGACTAGTATTTAAGATTTCTTATTACGTAGTCTAGAATCACAGTGAGAAAATCAAACAAAACAATACTTAAGTAGAAACTACATGAATTTGTTAAAGAATATTTATTCTAATTCTGCCCACGGGGACTCATGTGCGGTCTCAAGAGTTACTATTTGAACCAACATGTCCACGTGGTTTTCAATAAAATCATCTGCTCCTTCAACCTCTCTCTGATTTAGGCACTCTAAACCGTCGTCGCTTGCATNGCTCCTTCAACCTCTCTCTGATTTAGGCACTCTAAACCGTCGTCGCTTGCATATAGAAGCTCAGTAGCTCGACGTGTGACAATTCTTGAGGGTCGTACTTTGCGCGCTGTTGCAGCTAGTGCACTGTGGACTGCACGCCGATGCTCTGCAGCTCTTATGATGGATGAAAAGTAAATACCACACGTACTGGAGCATCTATTTTCTAGATCACTACGTACACTTGGGCAATAGAGGTCGTAGGGCATGCTGATGAAGGCGTGCTAAGGTTGAATTGGTAGGCAGTGGTGAATCAAGAAGGGAGCGAACGACTTTCCGTCATGCTCTTCAGGGTCCGGGACCGTCGGATGCCCATCAACCTGATTGATAGGGTATGGAGGTGGCAGAAAACGGTCTTGAAGAATCATATGTAGAGCACTCCGGCGTGGGCTACAGCAGTCCCGATCATCGCATTTCACAACCTGAAGCAATTATTAAAAGCAATTCATTATTTTAAACTCTAAATGAAAATACATTCGTTAGTGCTCACGCTCGTTAAAAAATTTCAGAAAAATATAAAAAAGCACGCATGAAATCGTGGTCAAAATATAAGATAAACTACTGTGAAAATTCATACGAAAAGAAAACAACACGTAATTAAATGTGAACTAATTGCCGCGTACCTGAAGTAAATATTGGCTCCCGTCTAACATGCTCGGTGTACCATTCTTCGTCTGGGAGGTCTGGGACGCTGAAAGTATCATTATTCGAGTCTATGTATTTAGCAACGTCTTCGTGTCCGTCAATGCATACTGCAGACCATATTTCAGCCAAAATTTCCCCTGCTTTTTTGAAATTATCCTTTTCCAGACTAACGTCTACTGTTCTGCCGCTGGAGTCAAGATGTGTCCCAAAAGAGTCATGGGGAAGAACAACACCCGTTAGCTCTCGACTGAGTGGAGCCATGCGCCTCTCTACTCTGTTGAAAGCACTTCTGCCAGGGGCATTAGTCACAATGAATATTGCGTCCAGATCATATTTTTTGAAATGCTCTATAGCGTGTGCGATCACTTTGCGATATCGTGGGTTCTCGTCGGGACCGCCATCACTCGAAATGATAAGGACAGGCTTAACTTCGCCGTCGCCGTTTTTCATAAAAAAGTTGTAAAAGGGATCAAGGGTTATAACAGTGTCCAAATCTTGAGCGTGACTAGTTGCTGTTGACGAAGAGTGCTTGCCACTTCGGATTGCTATATAAGTTGGTCCACTGTATGAGACGACTTCTGGCCGACCCATCTCATTGGGCTTCACTTCACAAAGAGCATACACGCTCGGAATCAANGACGACTTCTGGCCGACCCATCTCATTGGGCTTCACTTCACAAAGAGCATACACGCTCGGAATCAATTTGTGCCTTAAAGCAATCACAAAGTCGTGATCTGGCAGCGACACTTTGTATTCAACGTGCAAGGGCGCCTGCTTGTTTGCCGCTGTGAGTCCTATGGGAACACGGGCTTTATCATCCTGAGATAAAAAAGTCACGGAGTGAGGGCCAAGTACTGAGGCTACTGTCTCCAGAGACCTTATGGAGGTCACACAAAAGTATTGGTCTTGGTGTGCTTTGTGATGGTCAGCTTCAGGACGGCTCAGCTTCACCGGAACAGTCACTACGTGGCGCTTAGCCTCACGCGTATCTGCCCGTCTAGGCAGCAGTCGAATATAAGTAGCACTTCGGGAGACATTGAACCCCAGCTCAATTAGTTTATTAGTGAGCTCTGAAAGCGTATGGACAGTGCGAACTATCTCACAGCGACGCCGCTCCTCAGCAGATGCACCAAACATAGCTAAATCAACTATTGCTTTCAGTAATTCAGGCTGCTCTTTTTCTAAACGGGGACGTCCAGGGCCAGCACGAGGCGTCAACGACTTCGCCGCATCGGGATTTTTTAGAACACAATTCAATTATTTTTTGCAGTTTATTTTCCCTGTGCTTCATAGCGTACACTCTCTGTTTTTCTTTAAGCTTCAGCTTCTTTTCACAATCAT